>CAICTM010001940.1:0-20475 GCA_903772945.1 Seminavis robusta
CGGCAGGCTTTACACAAAGGAAGCGCAAGATTCGCCTCGAGATTGAGATCAACAACATTAGCAGTGCTACCGAAGTTGCGAGTTTGGCAATTCAGGTACGCTTTTGTTTTGCTGGCTGGTTGTAAGGGTTGCCGTCGAAAACTCCCACATGTACATGCCGTCTCACACATCTCTCTGTTTCCTGCAGCTGAACAAGAACAGTTTCAGTTTGAGTCCTGCATCGCAGCAGATTGTGTGCAACCCACCTGTTGCTAAAGGCAGTACTGGTCGCACGTTCTGTGAGCTTGTTATCAATGCGAACATGATGGCTCCTCCTCCTGCGGCGGGACAGCCAGTATCTCCCCAGGTTCAGATTGCCATCAAAAACATGACCAGTGGCACTGTGTTTTACTTTGCTGTGAACTGCAACTTTGAAGCACTCTTTAGTGCCGACGGTGCCATGGAGCGTAGTGCTTTTATTGAAAGCTGGAAGTCAATTGATGACAGGTCTGAATTGTACGGAACGGTTAGCGATTTGCCACCTGGTGCTGCCGACATCGAAAGCGTTCAAAAGAAGTTCTTGCAGAACAATGTCTTCTTCATTGCCCGCCGTCCCGTCCCTGGTGCTGAGGGTCAGGAAGTTGTCTACTTTAGTATGAGAACTGTTTCTGAGATGGAGTTCTTGGCTGAACTAACCTTCAAGCAAGGCGTCAATGCCTGCAAAGTTTGTCTGAAGACAGAGAATACTGCATATGGACTCCTTGCAAAGCAGGCGTTGGAATCTCTTCTGCGTTATTGAGCATGAGGCGAATGCAACATTCAGTAGCGACACAGCATTTGTGAAACCTAGCAATTAACATAGATCCTTAGGATTACCCTTTCTACCTAGGTTGACGTTTTCAGTTGTAGCTTTTGTCTGCACAGACCACAACACTCATTCAAGTGGGTCGACGTTCACGTACTAGTACGCACACAAAACTAATTAGGAATATTGAAAGGGAAAGCTATCAGACGGGGGGCTGGCAATCGGGGATCATTCTAGGCTCCTTCAACTCCTTCAACTTCCTCCAGTTCATCATCATCCAAAGGCGAATCCGTCTCGTCGGGGATGTCTTCAACACGGATGAAACCACTGTGTCCCGAATGACGAGCCAATGATCTAAACTTGTCCATGATTGGCTCAATGTCTCCGGCGTCAATCTTTCCTAGATTCAGCAGAGACGCAATCACAAACTCGTACTGGTCAACTCTTGTAGGGTCATCAGTTGAAGCCAGGTAGTGCATCATGTGCTTATTCACTTCCCTCCTTTCGAAGGCATGGTGGCGCCGAATCGCCTCAATCTCCTCCTTGAGAGAAGCCAAACGTCCCAATGCACTACCAGTCAGGTAAGTACTAAGCGAAAGGTAGATGATCTGAAATGGCCTCATGTACTCTGGCATGCTGAGATCCCCGTAGCCCACTGTTGTCGATGTCTGTACGGCCCAGTACATGCTATCAACCCAATCCCACTGCCTCTCGGGATCGACTTCTGCAGGACAAAGGAAAGCATCATGAGACCCTGCAAACGCAATCAAGCCCTGCGTCAATCGAGAGATTGGACTCACCGGCATACTCCACAAAGAGTTGACTGGCAAAGATACCAATCAAGTTCAAAACGGTGAACTGGAACGCAACGTCAAATAATGAAATAATGGTGACTTTGCGAACTCGTTGATATAGGAGCTCCCCTTCCTGGAGAGGACCCTATGGTTTTGAACGAAACAGGAAGAAAGGTTAGGTCAACATTCCGCATGGGGTCGCAGCTGTCTCGATCCTCACAGACTCACCTCGGGATATGTTAGGGGTGTCATATGAGCAATGTACTTGTAGAGATTCTTCATGGGGGACAAGGCGCTGTCTGCCGCGGCAGCAAAAGCCGTGATGGCCACGATAATTGCAGCGATCATGTAGAACATGCCGATAGCCACTCTCCAAGCATCTTGTTTCTCCACGCTCAAATCACCATATCCTATAATATCAACAGGCAACGGGAAAACGTTAGTGGCATGTTTCTTCCAACACATCAGTAGGGTGTTCCCAAAAATGATTGGCTTACCTACTGTGGACATCGTAGTGCTGGCAAAGTAGAGTGCATTGACCCAACCAGGAACTTTTGAATCTGAGGGACAGACCCCTTCATCTTTCATGATTACGCAAAAGAGGATGGGAGTAAGGAAGTAGAAGATGAGAATGATTCCAAAAGCCTTGAGGAGGTCATGGCGCATGAAAGGCCATCGCGACACCAACGTGGTGTGGAAGACTAAGGCATTGGAGATAGGGAAAAGAGAGCAGTTAGGTCTAAACTGGGTTGGTAGAGGAACTGGATCTGGCTGGCTCTGAAGCAACTTACAATTGAAGTCTTGGTAGTGAAAGTCATCGTCGGGTTCTAGACCGACGTTCTCTCCAACTATCTTGGCCTTCTCCAGAATTTCTGCCAAACACTGCGTATGGCTTAGGACGCCACAAAAGTGACTAGCTCTTGAGATGTAACCCTCCGTATCGCAGTCCGTGGCATCTTCTTGCACCTCATCATGATATCGCAGAATGTCGCTATACTTAACACGCGAGAGTTTCGAATACCCGTTGTCACAAGCGATCTTCCTGCAGTGCTTCAGGAATGTCTTCCTCGCTTTAAAGGTCACTGGAACCCGCTCATCTAACCGTTTCTGGATTTTCGTGGCCATCTTCTCCACTTTGCTTTCTCCAACTCGATAGGTGGTCAGCATGTGGAGATGACTGTTGGTGGACTTATTGACGGAATACCTCCTTGACAGCATATCTTCGTCGTCACTAGAGTTGCTGGTGGTCGTCAAATCTTTGCTGAATCCAGTTTCTTCATCTTCCATTCCCGATGGACCGCGATTCTCATCTTTCTTGGGAGGGACCGAAATGCGCACTGACTTGTTCATGGTTGATGATTTTTTCTTTTCCTGGTAGAGCTTTTAGCTCCTTGCTTTTGTGATGTTTCGTTTTGTGATGCAGCTGCTGCTTTTTGTGACGGTGGACAGGAATCCTTCTATCCGTACGGTACAGATAGAAAGCTAATGACAAACGCCAAACTCTCTTGCTTTCCTTCGCTGGGCCTTCAATCGCATCATTCAACCCTTCGGCAAACTCAACAGCTAGCCAACGATTACGTTGTACTAGCAGTTTGGAGTTTGAAGAGGAAGGAGCTGTAAAACGTGGGAGCCTGGGGGCAACGTCCTTTAATTGATTGAGTCATGTTTCAATTTTTCAAAAGAACGGAGTATGTGTGACACATTCTGTGACTGGCTCACTCAGCCAACCCTTCCGAGAAAAACACCAACATTCCCCATGACGGCTCTTTCGACTTTCGAAGCAAGTAAGTGTTCCCCACAACGACGATTGCGGATTTCAATTCAAGTACCATCTTGCTTTAGGATCAGGAACATTCAAGCAAATCCATCTTTGAACGTACCCTTATTACAGTATCTTTGCCAATCCTTGTGGCAATGCGTTCCAAGCTCCTCGCTTCCGAGTCGGCTTGACTATTCTTGTAGCCATACACGTACGTGGTTCGTGCAGTACCGGTACCGGTACAGTACTCTTCGAGGCTCCCTCCAGTAGGCTCTAGGATACGGATTCAGCCAAAGCAACACTGGTGTATCACTGGCACAGTCATCTAAGAATTATTGCTAGAGGTGAGATCATGATTGACAACCTGCCTAAAATCAGTTTGTAACACAGTTAGGATTTCCCACTCAGAGGGAACCTTCGGACTATTTCCTTGAAGCGACGAGTCGCAAAAGATCAGGTTCGTCGTCGCTCGAGTCCGAATCATGATCAAAGACCTCATCTGGAGACTTTTCTCCGCTCTCGGTGCTTGCCAGTTTCACTGCGCTAGTAGGAACTGAGGACATCTCCAATCCAGCTTCAGCGGCTGCGTATGACAGCCCCACGGTTTGGTTCAAAGGTCCTTTGGCAAGAAAGAACAACTCCCTACCTTTGGCATTGGCAAATACCTGTTGCCTAAACTGAGGCTTCTGCATGGAAGCAAAGCTTTCCTGCAAACGACGGTTAACAATCTTACGATCAATGTACGAACCAGTCCTCTCCGCCCATAGCAAATCGTAGACGAACTTCTCCTCGGCTGCAGTGTTGATTTTCTCGTCTTGGCCGCACTCGAACGCTTGCTTTCGAAAGAAGCGTGGAAGTGCTACACATTTTTGTTTTGTAACCTTGTAGGTAAAAACTCTCTTCGAGTTCTCTGCATGCAATATCCATAGTTTGGCAAGCCGCCTCGATGTACAGAGTGCTGGGTACCGCTGTGTCAAGAGCTTTCCCAACATTGTCATCTGGCAGTAGAGATCATCAAAACTTGCCAAGAACTCTAGGGTCTCAACCACTAGATCCACACCTCTCTCCTTAGTTCCGGCGTCCTTGTGGATCCAGTCTCGACATTCACCAGAACAAAAGAACTGCGTACCACAGTCGGAGAAGAAACCGTCGGACTGCGGTGCCATAGCGCCGCAAGGGCCACAATTCGTCATAGTTGCGCCATTGCCAGACCGATAAGTTGCGGCATGTTGATCAGGAATAGAGATTTCTTGCATCAAGGGGGCCGGGATCTGACGAATATCAATGAATGTGCCCAGACTCAACCAGCGATGATCGGAGGCTGCATCTAGCGCTGTGACTTGTGTTGGAAACATGTAAAACAGCCAGTCTGGAGAAGACTGAATGAAGGCTTTACTCGGGGGCGTCTTACTCGGAGGGCAATGCATCTTGCGAAGCAGAACAATGAAGGGTGCCTTTGAAGCTGCATCCAGTACCTTTGGCGGAAAACTTTGAAGCCCAGGGGGCAGCTTCTTTGACAAGGATAGAGCCGGTATCGTAGACGGATGACCAGCATGTAGTGGGAGACAAAGAGTCTTCAGCGCCCCGTCGCCATTCTCAATGACGACACCCTCGTCGATGGCCCTCGCGAGGAAATTTTGAATGGAAATTCGTTGAGGAAATCGACCTGGGTTGGTGCTGCGCAGTGCAATGCCGATTGCCGACTTCAAGGGTGCCAGGGTACCACTCTTTTGGCTCGCCGCCTTGAGGACGGTGTGTAAGAGCTCGACGTCGTCTTTCCATGCCTCGTCTGCAGGCAGAGGACGAAATGGTTTGTCCCACGCGTTCGTGAAAGTGGCCTTTGATTGTGACGATTCCTCTACCGACTGCGTTTCAGGTGTGATTCGGCCATATATTGGCTGAAGTATGTCTGTTTCCCAACGCATCTTCATATCGGAGTTGACATGTAACATGGACTGCATTGTCCCTCGAGAAATAACAATGGTCCTCCATTGAGGGCGCTGGAGAGTTGCCAGGAGGTATGCATAGTCCACGTCTCCAGTTATGAAGCAAAGCGTGGCGCATTCCGGGTGCTGAAAGGCAAAGTGCATAGCGTCGACTATGATCATCTTGTCCGCAACTTCTTTCCTGCCATGATGTGGGCAATCGACCAGGTGACATCCTGAGTTGCGACTCGTTAGCAAGTACGGTGGCGAGATGATCCATCCACAACACATAAGGCATTTCGTTCATACCTGAAAGCTGTAGGTCGGATCTCTTCTCTTGTGGGATATTATTCAACCCAATACTTGCATAGCCGCGAAACTGAATAAGATCCCCATGTGGCGCGAGGATGGATTTGAGACTGGTCGTAATGTCCCGCCCACTCGTATCTGTAGGCACAGGCATATTTTCCAGATCCCAGAAGATAGCCATCGGCGATTTGCTCTTGTCGACTTCCTTGGTTGCTATGGCTACCATATCTCGAGCAGTGAGTATGGGGATGCCTCCAGTGATGAGGTCCTCTACGATGGCATTCTTGTCCTCTCGGCGGAAAGAATCCCAGGATGCGCCTAGCGCTACCGCTTTCTCCCCCCATTCTCGAAAGCATGGATAATCAGCGGTCTTTACCCACTCCTCAAAGGAGTCCATGGTGGTGGATTACAACTTACCAAAGCCAACTATATTCTAAACAGGAGACAATTCAGGTTTTCAGGGAAACCTTCATCAGGATACAAGACGTCTTGAAAGTTTCATCTTGTTAATAAATAAGCCGGCAGAAGCTGTGTATCCGGAGCTTTGAGTTTGCAAAAGAACAAGCAGCCGGAGGCTGATGCCCTCAACTGTCAAAAAGAGATTTGATTCCGGAATCAAATCCTTAACATCTTTGGTCAACTGGACACACTAGCACGTCTCAATAGCCAGCCAGTACAGGAAAGTCCCGCAAAATCTTACTTTGGCGACTCTGACGTGGCAGTAATTAAGCACTTTCTGGCAAAATTCGCTTCAAAGAAAACTGTTGATAAGTCTTCGCCAAAAGTTGATTCCGTTTAAACAGTGTTGAATAAGTGTTGAAAAAGTGTTGAAAAAGTGTTGGATTTAAGGTTGAATCCTTTTCAACAGTGTTGAATCTACTGTTGAATTTTATAGTCGCTTTTTCAACCGTGGTGTCAACACTCGAAAATCAACAGTGGAGATAATAGCAGCAAGAACCACTCTCCGGTCCACCGACTCGACTCTACTCTATCGAGTTGATGCATGTTGTTGTCTCTTGCTTGTGTATTGTTGTTGTGAACACTTGATCCATTGCCATTGAGCTAGCTGGGGTCAGGGTAGGGATCAAACAAACTGTAGCTTCCATTGTCGAATTGATAGCAGCAAATCGCCGTGACAGCTTCAAAGCAAGACCTGTGCGCGATTAGGAAGTCGCCTTGGCTGTGTCGAAAGAGTGTAGAAAGAACATCCCATTTTTTAAGAAACAGGTTGAACTTTTCTTGACGCGAAAGGGCACGATCCTTAAACTCTTCAATATCATGGGGGTCAAACTCGTTCTTGGTGCTGATCACATCCATCTCCTCCTCGGCCTCATAGATGCCATCGGCAAGAATTCGTAGCTCTTTGGTATTCTTGTCATTGTAGGCTCGAAGCTTTGGGAGTAGCTCTTCTCTAGCAACCTCAAGGTCATTGTGTAAACCGGGTGGTGTTGGGCCGTGGAGCCAAATCAGTTTCACTTTGTTGATGCTCAATCCAACTTAGTAGTTCAAGGCAGCGTCTCCTCCAAACTTGTGACTTGACCAGATCTTGGAGAAAGGCCTTGGCTCCTCGATAGGACAATGTGTGCCATCAACTGTAAGGAAAAATATCATTCCATCGTCAGCCTCCTCCCAAGTGAGCATCTTCCCTTTGAGCAGCTTCTGAATTTTCTTCACATAACTCCAGCACCACTTGCGGATAGTGTTGTCACTTCCAATCTTGAAGAAAGACATCAGATCAAGCTCAGTGTCGTTTTTGTAAAGAAATCTGAGAGCTATGAATAAGTGCATTGGTTTGCTTTTCTTGTTTACTTCACCCATCGAAATGAGGTCCGTCCACATCTGCTCACACGTAATGGGTTTGGCTCCATATGCGTTGGTAAAGCGCTCGATTACTGAAGTTTCTTTCAGAAACTCCCATCGTTCCACTCCAAGGATATCCATTCCGAAGGCAAGGAATTGTCGAGCATTGAAAGCTTCAGCTGCCATCGTTGTTTCTTTATTTGTTGTGTGGCGAAAGACAAAGTGCCGATGCAGATCCTCGGTCGTCAGCGTGGGAAATTCGATTTTCAGTCATGCCAAGGAGTTGTCGTGGTAGCTCGCCCAGCGATTGTTCTCGGAAGCAGTCCAGATTTTGCTTCATCTATTTGAGCAACGTGTTGCACCACTCTCAAGTCGAGCATGGCTGCAATGAATATCTTCATGTATAAAGATATCAAGGCGGGAAAGAATCTGATTCCTGCTCTTGCCTCCACTTTTTGCATTCAAACGATTACAGGAAAGCTCCGAGCATTGGAATGGTGCCATTCCGGCTTCTTTCTTTCTTACCACTCCTCTTCACTAATCGTCCATCATGCCGACTGTTACGAGATCCGGAGGAAAACACAATTTGCCAGAGGCAGCTCCGCCGAAGGTTGTCGATGCTACTAAGAAGCAAAAGTCGTCCGGCAAAGCATTGACCAAGGTCCAACAGCATCAAATCCTCCTTGATATCGAGAAGCATCCGGGCTGCCACTTCAAAGATTTGCTCAAGACTTACCCTGACGTCTACGGAGTTGGTGACCCTATTCAGACATCTTATCGCAATCGGTTCAACTATCTGAAGGACCTGAAGAAGGCCAAGCCGAGGCAGTACTGGGATTTGTATTCCAAGGCAGGCAAGGTTGTGCTTGTGGGTGAAGAAGGAGACAACAAGAAGCAGCCAGCAACAGAAGAAGGAAAGCAAGAAGAAGTCGAAGAAGAAATAGTTGAAGACGTGGTTGAAGAAAACACGGCGGAAGAAGACGCGAAGGAAGAAGACAACGAAGTCCAGCCTGGTGAAGAAGAAGCCTCTACCATCTCAGAATTGACATCGCCTACATTTGGAGCTAGTGGTCACGGTCCCATAAAAAAAAGAGCAGTCAAGAAGAAGATTGCCGACACTACGCCAAGAAAGAAAAACACCAACCCCAAAATGCCATCATCATCGTCGAAGAAATCTTCTGCATCATCCAAGTTCGGCTCCCCTTCGGTCAGCAAAGCCAAACGATACTGCCAGTTTGAGAACATTCAAGAGGCCAAGTCATATGCTGATGAAATAATCGAAGTTGATTTTGATTTTCCCGAAAAGAATGGTGGCCCTCTCTTCTGGACTCAACATGTTCCAGAGTGCAAGTCTCCTGATGGCTCGGAGTTGATTGACAAGGTCGTGATCCGCATGAATGCTATCATTGATTTCTCCGATGCTCATCGCTTGCAAGGGAAAACAGTTGCCTATGGAGCTGGCTTCATGCTAACAGTTCCTTGGGCTCCCGCTTTCATGCTCGAGCACCACAAGAAAATGTTCAAGAAAGAGATCAAGCCATGTGATCGTACCCGAGACAAGCACGCTACTGTGGCCAATGCTATCCTCAAGTCTGAGAATCCGGAGCATGGATTGGAGCCACGTCGTTTCAAACATGTGCTTTTCGTATTTCCAGATAGCATGATTGTTTCCACCAAGCTCGAAAGTGGGGAAGAGCCAGTGGCTGATCAGAAGCTCACTATTGGTCTCCGCATTTTCACTGTCAAGAAGACAACGGTTGGAGAGGGAGCTGATGAAGAAGACATGCCACAGACCTTCTGTCCTGGTGTGTTTGAATTCCGAGTGATTGATGATGAAGCAGAGAGTGAGCTTAAACGCAAGAAGAAAGCCAAGAAGAAGGGACAATCTTTGAAGGATCTCTTTTCTGGCATGAAAGTCAATGAAGAAGGTGAGCCGGACGTCGATGACGATTCTAGCAGTAACAGCGGATCTAGTGCTGCTTCTTCCACTGGCACCAAACCATCATCCCCTATGGGAGGAGGCAATGAAAACCCCATGGAGGAGCTCTAAGGTAAGTAGCCGGTGAGTTGGCAGTGCAGGCACGCATCCATTATCTTGCTATTCGCCAATGGCAAGATACTAGATTGCATCCTTCATCTATTATTTGTTCAAACTGTCAACTCACCGGCTGCTTTGTGCCTTGCACTTTTTCGATTGTTTTCCTTTCCTTCCTTGCTTCAGGCGGCTACTTGAATGCATTCTAATTGGTCACGGCTGATTTGCTGGTTTGCTTTATTGAATGCGACACTATTGGTGGCTGGTTGCTTTTATGTTGTCCATCTTAGAGCACTAGCTTGTAACTTCATTCAATACTAACTTCAGCTGTTGCTTTGATACACTACTTTGCTTCTAGCAGATATCTCTGAGTCTGAAGAAGAGGAAAGAAGCAATGATGCAGATACTTCTGTAGAGGCACCTACTAGTGCCGTCAAGTCTACCACCAACTCTCCCGTGGCACCATCACCTCCTCCTGTGGCACCATTACCGGTACCAGCTCCTCCTGTGGCGCCATTACCGGTGCGTCCATCAGCTACCAGCACACCAACAAAGGCAAAGGCAAAGATTAAGTCAAGCACACCAACAAAGCGCATCAGTGCTATAAAAGAAATGCGATTGTTTGATCCACAGAAGCGACGTGGGATGAGGAATGAGAGGTTGTCTGCTGCTGCCGATACTAAACGAGAGGCCAAGAAGAAAGCATACCTCAACGCAATCCGTGAGCAAGGCATCAATACAAGCATCACACCTACAAAAACAGATTCAAACTTTGCTGTAACCAATGCATCCATTGAAACAGTGAACAGTCGAGACCACGATTTCAATGATTCCACAGCCAAAAAAGGGAAAGACAGTGAAGACGACGAGGCCATCAAACTAGTAGAGTGGTTGGAAAATGAATTGAAAAATGATGTAAAGGAGATTGAAACAGAATTGGAATTCTGATTGCTTGTTGTTGCTTGTGAATGATGTGGAGGATAGCTGGCCGTACTGATTACTGATAATTTATAAAGTCAATTGTTGTATCTATCATCAGGCTTGTTTCCCCCGTCCTTTCTTTTTGTTCTGAATTCTCAGTGCTATTTTCTTAGCTACACTTTCTTTGGTCTTTTCTTCTCCGAGCTGAGCCAAAGCAACCAAATGTGGGTGTGCCACTGCAGCTGGATTTCGAAGCTTCTTCTTTCCAAATCGATGCTTTGATTCGATCTTCTCCCGTCTCTTGACTTCTTGGTAGATATGATTGCGGAACACTTTCAGAGTGAACTCACGATATTCAGGTCTCAATCTGTAAATTGCTTTTGGCTCTATCTTCTTGCCAGTCTCTTGGTCAATTGACAAATGAATGCCATTGGTGATATCTTCTTCAAGTAGTGTTTTGGCTTCAGATGTGTGCCACGATCTCTCTACAGGAGGGTTCTCCTTTCGTTGCTCCAGCAACACAGACATATCATTGCCAAAGTACGCGCAATCTTTGGCCATTCTGTTGTAGTCTCGTGCTATGGCACTCTGGAGATTACGCAGATTCGGACCAAATCGATTTTTTCCATACTCTGCAAATTCCGGTCGCATTGCGAAGACTGCAGCAGGCAACATGTCGACAGTGACTCTCCCAGTGATTATAATCCTTTAACAGCTTCTTAGCTTTGCTTTGAGCCCATGGTATTTGTGCCGTCGTGGTCGTCTTTCTTCTTTTCTTGCCATCGTGGATGTTTGGTTGTGGTGTTGTGTCCAACAGAGGTTTCAACAACTGTTGAAAAAAGTGTTGACTTCGATTCAACAGTGTTGAAAAGTGTGCTGACTAAGTGTTGAAAAAGTGTTGACTAATTGTTTAAAAAAATTCAACAGTGTTGAACTGTACTCGGCCGTTCCTTTCAACAGTCGCCAATTTTTCAATATGTCGCACATTTACCTAGCAGTCTGGCCTTCCCCAGTCGCCAAAGTCAGTTTTTGCGGACTTTCCAGGTCCAGAGTACTTGTCCAACAGAACACACAATCAATCCCTATCCTTAACAAGGAAAATGTCCTTATGTCTTTGGCAAAACCTACAGTGTTTATCTGGACACAACTAGCGAGTCTGCATAGCGCCGTGCGGTACCCATGTGTAGAAACTACTGTGTCCAACAGAACACACAATATAATCCCTATCCTTAACGAAGCAAGTGTCCCTATTGTGACGAACAGCTGCAACAAACAACACAACACCACACCACACACACACACACACCCACACACATCCAGCCCATCGAGGTATTGGATTTACGGTTAGTTTAGCTTGTTTCGGTCTATACCGTACCAGTCCTATGTGTCTATTTTCGAAATCACACAAACAGGGTACCCTTGCTTTTCTCACAGCCTACCGGCTTGTATCTTTTGCCATCCCCAGCTTGCTCCACTGATGAGCAAACAGCGAAATTCCTAAGCTCAGAATTTGGAAATCAGCAAGCAACGGTATACCCATGGATAAATCCAATGGTAGATTCGTCGTAGATTAACTCCTAGTAGTGTCTACACACATCTCACACAACATCACACATCTCACACAGCACTCAACGTACACACACCTACACACACACACACACACACACATACAGGGATAAAAGTGTGAAAGACCCTCAGTCCGTTGAGGGCAATTCGTGCATACCGGTACAGTACGGGTAGCGGTAATAGCTAGTAGTCTACTTCTCTACTGCTGCCTCATCATGCTCTGTGAACTCAATCTGCCCGCCCCTCTGTCTCTCACTGGTGCGCAACTCAGGATCTTCAGGTTTTTTTAGTTGCTTCCAATCTCGTCCAGCTCTTCTCTCATCAAGCTTTCCGCATCGCAATTCCGATTTCTGGACAGACTTTGCAAGAACACGTGTCGGTTGTTGATTCACACGTCAAGACAATGAGCAATGATCCTCGGACATGTCGTCATTAAGAGATGCCAGCCCCCTCGCAATGCAATTTGTCATTCGCAAGTTGTGGATACCTTCACTTTCAAAAGAAAAACACTCATTGCAATCCAGACGAGCGACCTCTCGGTTGGCAAGCCATCGAGGCATTTCAAACGATGAAATTACCCATCATTCTGCATTCTTCAAGCTGCCATCCGCGTTCACTTCATTGTCAGGAGGAAACGTCTTGAATTTTGGCAGCGAGTCAGTTGCGTCTCTCGCTCGGTTTTCGTAGTTGGTGTGCATTCGAGGAAGATAGTAGTCAGGAAGTTTCTGCTCCAACGAATCGTCGCCACCAATCCGAAAGGTGGGTGGGAATAGCGCTACGTAATTCTCTCCCTGTGGCTTTTGGAATACCTGTGTCATGCATTGGGAACACCGACCATGGATCATTTTGCCAAGTCCATTGACAACGACAACTTTGTCTTTTCCTGTCTTGTAGTCCAGTTCTGATATTTCCACGCCAATCACATGAACCGGTGTAACAGAAGCTGCCCAAGCACACGCCCGGCAGTGACAGAGCTCACTGAAGGCTAATTTCCCCTTGGCATGGAACTCCACAGCGCCACAAATACACCGACCAGTTTGGTCGATTACAAAATCATCCCCGATCTCATTGGCGAAAGGAGCAGGAGTCGTAGCCATCAAAGCACTGGTGCTCTGTGTTTGAGAAGCCGGGGCGAAAGCGGCGGCAGAGGCGACGAGGGAGGAAACAATAGTGGTCTTCATGGAGAAATCGCATATACAAGCAAACAAAAATTGCGTATCACAGAGGCCGTCAAGCCAAGAGAAAGCTACGGTGGCTGCCAAAGATCAGCGCATGCGATGCTGCGGGGTGCAATCGCATGTTTCTGCTCTGAGAACCTTTGCAGTATCCTTGACGTTCTGGATAATACTGCAGGTATGGTATCTTCGGCAGCTCTTCGGCCAACATCCAACAATCACAAATTTGTGAGGTTAGATCTCAAGAAAAAATTGAGCCTTCAGCAAAACTTTTGGCCGAAACCTTCCGCTTTAATAATAATTAATAAAAAAAGAAATCGAAGCAACCAATTGATTACTTAAGGAGTGGTTCACCGCGAATGGCAAAAGAGCTTGAGCCGAGCTGTTCCGGAATGGTACCGGTACTACTAGTAGTACCGTACGGTACCGCTTCACTGTACGTGTATCGGTACGGTACACCATGTACATACTAGTACTAGTAGTGCCGTACGGCTGTACGGTACAAACTCTACACACCGTCCACACCCACCGCAACGAACCCAATTCCAGTTGACAAGCCAAAGATCCAGCAAAAATGGCGAGAAGAAAAAAATATCCATGATGGATGGATGCTCTCTTCCTGCAAACAAACGACGATCGCATATTTCCTTCTGCAGAGAAGACATTGCGACACTCATAAAGAATAGAAGAACTAATAGTCAGTATCATGAAGTTTCAAGTTGGACTGATCCTCTTGACATCCCTCGCGGCTGTCGGCTCTGCCAAGGAGTTCTTCAACCGCGAGATTTACAAAGACAAGACAGGTCTTCTTGGGCGCCGTATTCATCACACTTACGAGGCGCCGGAGGACAGAGACGAGGATAGACGCCGTGGCCTCAAGGGCGGTTCGCGAAAACTGTCGGGGGAAGGTACAGTGCCTCCTTTGGAAGAAGTGGACGACGACGCTTTCGTCGAGTACGAGCCTCAGACATTCTACACCGCCGAGACCTTGGACTTCTTCAGGAAAGGTATTGATCCTGAAATTTTTGAATGGGTCAACCCAGACGAGATTCAGGCGGGAGAAACTACCTGTGGATTCTTGAAGCCGGAGCTTGGGTCTCTATTTGACGTCTACTATCCCACCATTGAGGTTTACATTTGCATGCGTTTTGCAGACGTACAACCTGCAGCAAAAGGAAATCTGTTTCTGCACTGCGGTGGACCAAGTTCGTTGTCCGATTGCGTTGACAGCACTGCTTCTGACTTGGGGCCCAACAACCTTCGAGACTACAACTTTTTGAGTATCGATCAGGTAGGTCACTTTAGTCGAGAAGGTTGCATGGATCTGCTTGTTTTCAGAGGCAAACCTAAACCATCGATTGTTCGTACTGGTACCGGTACGGTAGCGTGGTATGGGTCGGAGTTGGCCCAACTTTGCTCATGAAGAATGTGTGGAGGGTGACGTTGTTAGGGCTGACAATGGAACTATCTTGTATGTTGCTAGTCCTCCCGAATACGAAAATTCCACTTTTGACAATAATGATGCAGATGATATCATCTTGAGGTTGCAACCCACGAAGAGAAGGGCTGAATCCTGCTGGACGTGCGAGGTATGTACCGGTATGCAATGCGCAGCGTCGCCACCACCACTAGCTCGGATGGCACATTACAAAGCGCGCTTCTCACGTATTTCAACGTCTGGCTAGACTTGCGACTTCTTCTTGAATGCTACACAAGAGGATGGAAATGTGACTAATTTCCATTTCTTGGAGTACTCGGGAACCCGGCAATTGGCAGAGGACAGTAAGTTGAAGTGTTTTCAGTGTGATTAATAGCTCTTGGCGCATCCTCTCATGACTCGACTCCTCCCTCCCAAAGTTTACCGCATGCGCATGGTGCTCAATGCACCTGCCATGCATGTTTATGGAATCAGCTACGGAACCACAGTCTTCTCGATTTATGCCACGATTTTCCCATCTTATACGGGTTTGTTTGTACTCGATTCTTGTGCGCCTCCCAATCCAAATGCTTTCTACCAAGCGAGCTCTTTCGCGATCGGCACGAATGACAGGATCGACTATCTTGTTTATAGTTGCTCTGCTCGCAATGCCAGAGAACCAGGCAGTTGCCCTGTGGATGATATGAGGGGGTGTCTCGGGGCCCTGGCTGCAGGTTTTAGTGAAATCTTTGGTGCGGATATTGGACCCGGTTTTGTGGGCAGATTTGCTATCCAAACGTTCTTGAGGATCATGTACAGCAATTTCGATCGAGCAGGTGAACTGTGTGAACTTGCCACAGCGGGTGATTATGATGGTGTGCGAGACCTTTCAGCCGAGCTTGCCGAATCGTCCGGAGTTGACCCTCTATTGTTTGGCGCGGTTCCTGTCGCAGCAACGAAGAATGAATTCGATCAAAGCTCCAAGCCCACTTCCGATGACTGGTATGTTTACGGTAATGAAGACTATGTCCCCCTGGATGGTGGTTCAATCGGACTTGTAATGGTGAATGCCCAGGATCAATCCGCCCCTGTCTACGACGAGCAAAGGTTTGCAGTAGAAACAATTGAGATCAATCAGAAATACACCGGTGCCGGAACAGGTGCCCCAGGAAAGTATTTTGCTGCGATGCAACTCTCGACTGGTACCACGATGATGAAATCCTCTCACATCACACTCTTTCCTTACTTCTTACAGGGAATGCATTCTTTGGCACGTATTCCACCAACTTCTACTGGCCCAAAGTAAACCCGCTGCCTCCCGCCGGGAACAGTTATCTTTCTGGTAAGATGCTGTGGTTCCTTGCCTTGGTTTTGGATCATCCCAGGAACTAACTGATACTGTTGCTTTGTTCTCGCGCATGGCTGTGCTACTCGTAGGCATCATTCTTGGAATTCTGTATGATCCCAACACGCCCTACGTCTGGACACAGGATATGAGGCTCGGTTTCAAGTTCACTAGCTTATTGACTTCCCAATCCATCTTCCACGGAATCTACAACGATCCTACATGCCTCAGGCACCTTGTGAACTACTTTGAAGATGGATTTGTGAACTTTGTGGACGGACAGGTTTGCGGAGCAGACTTTGCCTCTGAAGACGACTTTTTGGACGCATTCCTCATTCGCCGTCATTAGGAATTTTTTCGATTTGTCGCATGTTTCCCTGTGACAAATGGGAATGTGCAAACTTTGGATGTGAATAATTGAATGTATCGCTCGCTTGTCGTTGTGGGCGCTGAACTATTTAGTGCAAGGAAGAAAGCAAACAGTGAAAAAGTGAGGAAGGTAATCCCGTCTACTGTAGATTCTTTCCACCTGTTCATTTGTTGCATGTTTCCATAGATAGGTGTGACATTGCAGACTTGTTTGATCCGAGGCCTCGCTGATGCCAGTGTCTCCTTTAGAATCCAATGCTCGTCCTCGTCGACACTGTTCATTTTACGCATCTGTTCGTCTGGTTCGTCCGCGAATCTTCAGCCTCCGAGGTCCCCTCGTCCCTGGCCCCCTCCGTTGCAATCCGCTGATCTCACCAAGCCTTATCCCAAGTTGGGTCTCCTATCCCCCAAGCTGGACCCATTGCACACCTGTTCAAGGTTGTTGTACATGTACGGTGTACTGGTACCTGATACCGTTTGCTAATAATAAGGCCGGTCTCTACCCGAGCGACTAAGGGACCGACTAAAGGAAACCTTTAGGTGGTTGTTTAGTTCAAGATTTAGTCATTATCCTTTAGTAATGGTGGTGTCTACCAGCAGATGACTAAATCTCGGACTAAACAATTTAGTCGAGTTTTTAGTCAAAAAATGGTGTCTACCATGGTGACTAAACAAACACTGACTAAACAACACTACTATTAATAGACTTTTAAAGGACTCAAAAAGAAACAAAGACTTAACAGAAGTGATTACTTTTTGGAGTTAACAAGACTTAAAAAAAAAACTGACTAAACAAAGACTACTGGACTTAAAGGACTCAAAAGATTTAATGGACTCATACAAAGACTTAACACAAGTGATTAATTTTTGGAGTTAACAAGACTCAAACACACCATTGTTCTCCAACTTGACAGTGAAAGGCCGAGAAATGAAAGCCATCCCACACTCCATACTCTGCAATGAGGGATGGCTTTCTATTCTCAACCGAAGACTGTCGGCTTGATAAAGTGGGATAGAGGTGCGATCGTTCGATCGTATCGGCCGATACTCCTCTTCGATCGTTCGATCGTTTGCACCTCTACTACTCCTCTTCGATCGTTCGATCGTTTGCACCTCTACCTCTTCGATCGTTCGATCGTTTGCACCTCTACTACTCCTCTTCGATCGTTCGATCGTACTATCGGCCGATACTCCTCTTCGATCGTTCGATCATTCCATCGCACCTCTACTCTATCAGCTCTGTCGCGATGCTCTGATAGTGAGGCTGTGCAATGAGGCTGCTGTTCTTTTTTTAAAGTGCTGTTCTGTTTTTAAAGAGTTCTTAAAGAGGCTTTAGTCAGTACACTCACTCACCGACTAACCAGCCTCCGGTTAGTCCGTGAACGAACATTTCGACTAAAGCCTTCAGTCTGTATGATCTTTAGTCCCTACGGTAGACACCACCCCCAGAGACTAAACTATCGACTAAACTATGAAATATGGCTTAGTCGCTACTTTAGTCGCTCCGGTAGAGACCGACCTAAGTTGCCATCAATCGCCTCGCACCAAAACCCCTCGAGTGAGTCACGCGTGATTAGGGTAGGAAGGTTCGGTCTGAGCGCAAACCTGGATCTTTTGATGCACCGTTGGCCATCAAAAGATCACGAGTGATGAGTGCTTTACTCTTCAGTGCATCACAGCCAGTGCTTTACTCGACTGCATCACAGCCAGTCCTTTACTCGATGCTACTGATGCTGTCATTGGTGGTATATTACAATTCTAGATTCAGGCAATCTAGAACCACGCTTTTTCGGAAGCACTCTGACGAAACAAATTAGTACTCTTTATCCTATAGTAAATTGCCGTTTTCCTCAACCACTCAAGCCCGAAACGGTCCGACCATGGCGCCTCCTGGTCCATTTCGAATGAAATCTGCAGCGGCCATCACCAACATAGCTTCGGCAATGGGATCTAACACCTTGGTCGGAGGTAGACAGCACGTGGCGCGAGCGAAATCCGACAAGAAACCATGGAATTCGATACGAAATGAGACAAAATCAGGGTCATTTGTCAAAGGAAATACCACCATGACAGAGGACAACGATGATGGCTTTCAACCAATCCGGCGAGGAAAGAAGACAACGACCAAGGAAAAAGCATCATCTAACGGTCTTGACAGCGTAGCAAGAAGCATAAATGACAACACCTTCCTAGCGCTAGCGAAAACAGACTTCTGGCTTCAACAGTACATGGACGACGACGATGATGATGACTCCTTGTCTACCTTGAGCACAACTGGAACCACATCCATTATTGATGAAGCTACCACACCACCAAGAACGAATTCCTCAGCCACGCCGCGAAGTACACTGCCTTCGCTTGCAGAAACCCGGAGAGTATCTTAATAAACGCCGACAATCTCCGCCAAAAGAAATTCGAAAAATTGAACCGCTACCAAAGCCACCGGTGCTAGTAACTAACGATGCAACCCCTGTGGCGTGGGAGGTGCCATTGACTGGTGGACCAGCATCCACATCCTCCAATGCACGCAAACAAGGCAAGAGCCATCGTAACAGCAAGAAAACCCCCGATCGCCGAGACAAAAAGAAAATGGAAACATCTGCTTCGATTCCCATTTCTGCTGTCACACTGCGAGATAAAAATACATCCACAACCACTCCTGTTGTATGGGATCAACCCTCGCCTTGTACAATGGTAACGAAACACAAGAAATGCAAACAAACGACACGAAAATCTACTAGAGAAGAGTGTAGTACAGCACGATCGCTCCTAGTCACTTCTGATGATGCCACCGAATGTTTATCTAAGCTGAGCGATGAAACAGAATGGCCAAGCCTACTTTACATGAACACCACAGCGAAGCGAAGCACAACGTCCACCACCAACATCCAGGTTGCTTATGGAAATCCAGAGCACCATGCACACGTCGCATCCAACAACAATGTTTCTCGTACCCGCAATAAGGGAAGGAAGACCTATCGGCTGAAAAACTCTATTCGACAGTTCCTTCACGAGAAAACTGTTACCAATTTGAATGGAGACATCGCCGCGAAAACTCCGGCTACCAATCTTCGAGGAAACAATGATACCAACACAGCCAATCAATCCCAGTCGATCCCTCCAGCTGACTGTATTCCACTAGTGTGTTCTATTCCTTTGTTATGCCCGGATTGCAATACAATGGTCACTCCAAAGATGATGTCTTTGAGTAACTTCGCGGAGGAGATTCTTGGAAAGCAAACCACATTCGAACCTACTCATTACTGTGAGTCCTGCAGGAAAGTCATCCCACTCGATGGTCCTTTGGCAACAGATACTCGGTCCACTTCACCATTAACACTCCTGCTATCTCCAAATGGACCTACCTTGAAGCCCGACAACACCACTGATCCTACTGATGATGAAATCAAGGCAGGCATCCAGCATCTTCAAGACATGGCAAGGAAACAGGACTTGATCAGTGTGGCAGCTCCAACATCATCTGATGACAACACGGTTCTTGGGGACCCAACACCTACTCCTTTCTACTGTCCACAATGCCATGACCCCATGGAAGCCACTGAACTGCATTGCATTGATGCCACAACAACTCAGCTGGGCACTCATGAGCATTCCCTACCTGGCCATTACTGCTACTCCTGCAACAGGTCCTATGACAACCAGGACATCTCCCTTCCGGTCAAGCACCTAGCCCCTCTATTCGACACTGTTGACAGTAGTGACAATCAGGATCAACAGAAGTCATTGGAGGCACCAGCTATCAACTCCACCGATGCACCACCCAAGAGCCAAATCACCACCCAGCCGCTAGATGCCACTCAGCCAGCAGATCAACCAGATCCGAGATCATTCAGTCACAGCTCTCAGCGCTGCTTCTGTCAACAGCTATTGATCTCTAGACCACAAGACCCATTGTGCTTCCTCTGCAAGTGGAAGGCCGATCCAGCAAAAACACTCACTTATCTGGAAACAGACCTAGCATTCCTTGTTCCCACCGACCCAGCCAATGCCACTGCTTCTGTCTGTGTTAGGAACTCCCTTCTCGAGCTACAGAGAACCCACTGTCCATTGCCTCGAGAGATTCACCAGAGAGCAAAGTCCTTGGGTCTACTGGAACCAGCTCCTGATACTGATGTTCCCTCGATCCCAGGCATTATCACCATGACCATTCAAGAGTCCAAGCAAGATGCCGCCACTGCTTCACTTGGTGCTGCCAATCCCATGGCTCTTGATGCTGATGAGAGCGCAAATGAATCCAACACCAATGGCAATCAGG
>CAICTM010001941.1:0-20474 GCA_903772945.1 Seminavis robusta
AAAGAGAGAAGATTGGTTGGACCGAGCCGTTAGAAGCCGGGTCCTTGCGGTATGATGCAGGCTGACCAACATGGATGGGGAATCGAGCATTGATTAACATTTTTACTTTCCCTCTTGCTTTCTGTCAAGCCCTCAGCCTGGGTCGACCAGTACCACGTAATGGACATTGTGGCCTCAGTACTATCGACCGAAAGGCTATGAAGGACAGTACTGTGTTTTGAAACTTGCAAAGTCCATCTATGGGCAGACCGATTCACCTAAAATATTCTATGAGCATCTATTTCGCGGGATGATACAACTTGGTTTTGAAACCTCCGCAGCAGACCCATGTTTGTTTATTCATAAGAGGCATCAACTCATGGTATTAATTATTGTGATGACCCAATCTGGCTCAGTCCAGAACATGATCTGATTGAAGTCCCTCATGTTGGGCAGCTCCAGAATCTTGGATATGATCTCAACATGGAAGAAAAAAGGTGACATCTTTTTATTCCTCGAGCATTATTTGAAAGACAAGGGTAAGACCAATGTTGAGCTTACTCAAAAAGGGATGATCAATAAAGTCATCGAATATTCTGGTATGTCTGACGCTACCAAGAAGCTTTCTCCTGCCGCCACCGATCTTCTCGGAGCTGACAAACTTGGGGCCCATTTAAAGAAGAGTGGAGCTATCCAGCTGAAGTTGGGATGCTACTTTACATTGCATCCAACAATCGCCCAGACATCAACTTTAGTGTGCACCAGGTAGCAATATTCAGTCACAATCCCAGCCATTCCCATGCTCCAAGCAATCAACGTATCATTCGGTATCTGATTGGTACAAGTGACAAAGGCATTGGTTTTAGCCCTAAACTTGATCAGGGACTTGATTGTTGGGTCGATCCTGACTTCGCCGGATTGTATGGATATCAGGATGATCAGGATCCTGGTGTCCGTCAAGTCTTGCACTGGATTTGTCCTGAATCTGTTTGGGTGCACTATTATCTGGTCCAGAAAGCTACAGAACCGGAATATTACTTTGAGCTCCACTGCTGCTGGTTATGTTGCCTTCAGCATGGCCATGAGGGAGCTGCTTCCTATGCGAGCTTTGCTCAAGAAATTGGTAGCAAACGTAATATGCCGGTAATTACTAACAGTCTCGTGCGCTCTAAAGTGTTCGAAGACAACCAAGGTTGCCTGTCTCTTGTGAATGTTCCCAAAAATGTCTGCGCGCAACAAGTATTTTGGCATGAAAGTACCACTTCTTTAGGTCCAATATCGGGGAGTCGAAAGGGCATGTGGCTAATAATATTCCGACTCTGGAACAACGGGGCCGACATTTTCACTAAGAGTCTTCAGGCTCCACAGTTTGATGTCATTCGGAAGCTCTCATGGGGTGGTAATTTAACTCAGCACTTTGTTGGGGACTCTCTCCTATCGTTTCTTCTTGCTCCAGCTTCATTTCAGCTGTAAGGGAGTGCGACGGGATACAGCTTACAATTCAGCTTTATACAGCTTTACAATTAGCAGGCTTATTCTAGAAAATAATCAATAACTGGCTGCACTTATTTTTTGGAAATACAAACTTTAACATCTCTTAGATCGTTAGATTAATCAGTACACAATGGTATTGTCCCGCACAAGTGTTGCATTCAGGAGACCACTGGGGCCATGATCGAAGATAGAAACATCACACGTTGCAGTATCCAATCGACTAGCTACTGATGTTCCTGGACGCTAGCTAGCAATCCAGAAAGACGAATCGTTCAATCAATCTAATAAGCTCGTGCAATCCGTGTTACAGTTGCCTAACCAGCTGAGCAAGCTACAACTTGGTTTCAAACCCATGGTGCAAATCCACACTCATAATCCGGTCCAGAAAGGGTCACGGTATGTACCGGTATACATAGTAATTCCATTATAAATGTTAAAATGTTGTACACCCATCCAACACACTGAAACATGGCCAAATAATGCCGACGGATGCAGTGTTTCCTCCTACGAATCTGAACCAAGACATCGAATTCAGGAGGAATGACACCCACTCCTCCATTGTGCGGAGTAATGGTACACGCAGGAGATTTCTCCGGGCTTGATTCTTACTAGGTGGTGGCAAGGCAATGGGTGGGCTCTGTTTCGGCATCCTATGTTACCCAAGCCTGCCGAAACCTGTGGCAAGTTAACCAACCAACCAACCATGCCATCCAATGCTGTGACAGGAGGCGAATGTCTTATTTAAAAACAAACAAACATAATGTCATAATCTACCGATCAAGAAAGCAGATTGGTAGTTTAGTCTTTTTTAACTATTTCGTGGACATTACTGGAAAGCCAGATAGCGATTTAATAAGCAGGTGCTGGAGCCGTCCAGCCAGCCGCGGTCAATTTCGTGGCAAAGAACTCGAGGCGCTTTTGATTGACCTTGAAATCTGAGTCACCCACTCGACTGGATGATCGAACTTGAGCGGTTCCATCATCTCCAACCTCGACGACAAGGTCATCCACAAAAGGTTTTCCGCCTAAAAAGCAATGGATGAGCCATGTGAGTTCAAGCAATACGTACAACACAGCAGATCTCAATGATCTACATATCCAGTCGACCACGGCACTGCTTACCGTTCAAGAACTTGGCAAAGTTGCCAATGCCCGACTTGTATTCCACACTGGCTGTTCCGGAACTCGCCAAGGAATCCGAGGCAAAGGACCAGCCCCCCAAATCGACCTTTTCTTGTCCTTCTTGTGGGTAGGATTCTAGAATCGTCTTGATCTGACTGGCAGCATCGGACTTGCTGGTCCCTGCAGGTGGTGTCCAGGTGGTTCGAATGCAGTTGTTGGAACCCTTGGGGCAAGCTTCGATGGCATTGGCTGCAGCGGGAATGACTCCCACAAAGGCAGCACTTGCTACGGAACGAAAGACATCACGTCGACTACTGGCGGTCTGGTATGCTTCGGCTGTTGCCAACAAGAGGAGGATGCTTGAGAGGATCTTCATTGTATCGGTATCTTTTTGAGTGGCGATTGATGGCTTTTGGAACCACCTTATTTCACATCATCGATGATCATTCATCGCGGTTAGTCTAGCTAGTTAGATCTTCATCGGAAGCAAAACATGGCTTGGTGACATCTGACAGACTGACGTCACCCTTCAGCATGAGGAATGAGGATCCGTTCCTATGCTACAGTAATCGAATTGAGTCTTCAATCGAATCGGATCGATTTCATCCCCTCTCTCTTTTGGGGGACGTTCTTGCCGTGCGATGTGCGATGGTTCGTCATTGGTTTGCAATTTTTTGGCTAGTTTTCAAGTTTAACTATGACAGCTCCAAGACGTCCATGCTGCAAGATATGGAACGAGGTCGAACTGAAACCGAAGTGGACTTGGGTGGGGAAATTGTGCGGTTGGGGAAGAAAGCCATGCGTCAACAGACAAACTGGAAGTACTAGCTAGAGAGAGAATTGAAACAGCCGTAACTACAAGAACCAGCAGTTGCCAAGTCAACTGATTGACGCTGAAGAAATCTGTTCATAGGAGAAGGCGCCGAAATGAAACGAGGGGGTGATAGCAGATTGGTACCGTAGAACACTTTACAGCCTTGCACTTCAACAGGCAAAGAACAGATGTCCATGTTAGCTTCAGTGCAACCCAAGGTACCGGTAGCAATAACGATTGTGTCATTCGGGCTGTTGCTTTCATTAGATAATAATATTTTCGTTTTGTCTTCACGAGTACTCTACCAAAGCTTGGGTACAAGTGAATCGAATCTAGAGCAATTCAGCTGCAGTTCATGGCGGACAAGCAATCAACTGCACTTCCATTCCCTCCAAATAAACAAATAAATGAAGTGATGCCTGCAGTACTAAAGGGAACCAACAGCTGCTCAAGCTGGCGACCACAAGGAAACCTCAGGAGCGAATCATTTCAACCAGTAAACTCGCCATGACTGACAGAGATTTGCTCGAATCTACATGTAGGACGTCAATCCAACCTGGCAAACAGGAGACTGCCCACCGTTTTTGCTCTTTGCTATTGTTTCTTTTTGGTCTCTGTTTTGGTCTTTGTCACGGCCTCAACTCCTCGTTTCATACCAAGCAACCCTGCCCCCAGGCCACCAAACACAACTCCCAATCCAATGCAATTGATGACAAACTGCTGAAGCCCAATCTCGGGTAAATTGAGGAATGGATACGGATAGAATCCGTCCAGCAAGTTGGCTCGAATCAAAATGTATACCCCGTAGGCCACGGGCCAAACCACACATGCCTTGGCTCCCTGCCATATTGGCACAGGACGGTGCTCAAAGATCATCCACCATGCAAACGTTGCAATCGGCACGACCGTGTGTACCCCTTCATCGGCAATTTTGTTCAACCCTGTCAACGTTCTCAGGTGCTTCAAGGCGGCGTGGTAGACAATTCCCACCCCCAGAATGGCCGACACCAAGGCGATCCAAATGGAGGGAGATAGAGCCTTGTTGTTGTTCTTGTTGCTGCTGGCAGCAGTGACCCCCATGGCTACTGCCACCGCCGCGTTGGTAAGGATGGTAAAAAAGTGACTGAGAAACCACAGTCCTGTTGCTAGACTGCCCCGTCTGATCCATGAACCCCACACTCTCATGGACAAAAAGATAACGGTGGTAGTACAAACAGCGAGAGCCGCCAAGCGGCTATTCTTGGTCATTATTCTTGTGTCATTCATCGCTTGGGTAGCACCGGTGGTCGCAACGTTTTGGCCTTCACTACTACTTGTATCCATGTAGGTATCTCCTCCGCGAGGAATGGGTTGCCACGAAGGAAATTGGCGACTGGTCTTTTCGTGGCGGGTGAAGGATAGCAGGGACAAGGGACGATTGTTACTGATGGTTGCTGTGAAGCGATTACTGGCTGATGCATGGACAACGGTTGGCAATGCCAATGTCAACAACAGCACCAGGTTCATGGGGGAGGTTCACAAGGCCTGGCCCTAGCTAGCTGGCTTCCGCACAGTATCAATGCAGATAACCTCCCGACTGGCTCTTTAGAAAACCCTGTGTGTGTGTCCCAAGAATTTGCACGTACTACTAGCTAGCTAGTAGTACCTGTGCCAGCAGCTGTGCCAGCGCAGCTTCAGCAGCTCTATCAGAGCTTTTTCGTCTTCGAGCAAGAACGATGACGTCAGTGCGAATCTTGATGCCAACAACACAAAAACGCCATGGGATTGGCTCGTGAAACCACGACGCCGTCAGCATACCAACCGGTTTGCAGAGTCTCTTCCATGCAGTGATCGGCATGCAATCGGGAGAGCAATCCCACGGACTGGGCAATACAATTATCGATGTCATAACCTTGACAGACAAACAAGTAGAATAATTTAGGAGTCAGAAAATAATGAACATGGCTACCCTCACCAATACAAGACAACGATGGCTGCTGCTGTGGCTGCTGCTGGCCAGCCCCACGGCAGTGGTAGCAAGGGGTCCTGCCTTTACCAACAAGAACAAGATCATTGCCCTGTCCGCGGGTGCAATAGAAACTATTAATAATAACGATGAAATTCACACCCATGACACGGAAATTGGAAGAATGCGGACGAGCTTTGTCCGACACATTTTGTCTGATCGACTCCATTATGTCAAAAATGGAAGACGCATGAAAGATTTCAAAGCGTGGCTTCGAAGTCGAGGCGGCGAAGTGGCCGTCTTGTCCACTCACGGTGTCGAGGTGGATTTGCAGTTGGCAGCAGTGCCATCGCAGCAAAATAATAATAATATTGAAGAGCAGCAGCTACCGCCAGTACCAGCAGTAGAGGAATACCACTACAACGAAGATCTTGTTCGTGCAGCAGTAATCAAAAACAATGATCCTTTCGCTGTGAACAAGTTGGATTTGGACTTGCCAGTCAATAATCTACCCAGCCTCTATGAAGGAGAACCAATTCACTTGATGGATGAACTAAGCCCTTCTTTGCTACAGCTATCTTGGCGGACCATTCAGTTGAGTTTCAAGTTTGCTCCCGTCCTCTCCACGACCTGGTTGGCTGTGCTGTCCACAAAGTTTCGAAAAACTTGGTACAAGTGGGTAGCAGCTTCGTTAGGTAAGTGCGTGCATTGTATGTATGTCTTCAACAGGAGGGAGCATAAGTCTCATTCATCTCCTCTTGACAAAATTATTATTATTTGGTGTATGCTGCAGGGACCACCTCGGCTGCCTTTATCAAATGGGGACAATGGGCAGCCACCAGAAATGATATGTTTCCAGATTTGCTGTGCCAAGAACTGGAACTCTTGCAAAGCTCGGCACCCGAACATTCCTGGTCATTTTCGGAAAAAATGATGGAATCCAGCTTGGGGTTGCCGGCAGACTCCTTGATGGATGTCTTTGATAGTTTCGACGAAAAACCATTGGCATCAGGAAGCATTGCACAAGTGCACAAAGCAGAGTTGGATGGGAAACCTGTGGCGGTCAAAATACGACATCCCAGAGTGGCACAACTCATTGATATGGACTTTCGAATCATGACGGCCTTTGCCACAATCTGCGATTGGATCCCTGCCTTGTCGTGGCTGCATATCCGTGAATCGGTGGAACAGTTTAGTCACACCATGGCAGCACAAGCACACTTGCAAGTGGAAGCTCATCATTTGGAAATTCTCAATCACAACTTTCGAAAATGGCCCACTGTCAAGTTCCCCCATCCCATTTATGCCAGCTCGGCTGTGATCATTGAAACCTTTGAACCGGGGATCATTGTGTCGGACATGATGGACGCCTACTCGGATTTGGCAAATCAATACGGCAACAAGAACAAGAACAATCAAAACAATGATCAACGTGTCACTGTGGTGGAAGAAGATGGACAAGTTGTCGAACAAGACACAACGGGTCGTCCAAGCGCATCCGATTTGATCCCGGTTGATACTGCCAAGTTCATCGTGTGTACAGGTGTGGGTCTGTATTTGAAAATGCTGTTGGTGGACAACCTAATGGTACGCTTGACTCAATAGGCTTTTCTGGTTTGAGTCAACGGAGATCCTCTGGAACTTACTCATCTTCTGCTCCTGTTCCTTGTATCATACACAGCACGCAGATTTGCACCCAGGCAACATAATGCTTGCAGCGATTGCGAAGGGGCAATGCCCGGATACAGATCACGACATGGATCTCTTGGTTGTAAAGGACACAGAGTCCAAGGCGCTGGCCCAGGAGCGTGCCGAAACCAAGCTGAGAATCTGCCTTGTAGATGCTGGTATGGTTGCTCAACTAACCGACCAGGAAGCAACCAATTTCATTGGTTTATTGGCTAGCTTGGGACAGGGAGATGGCAGACTGGCTGCCAAGTTTGCTCTGAAGTTCTCGACGGAAACCGACTTGACCGCTGAGGAGAAAGAATCTTTCACAGAGGACATGATTGAAGTCTTTGCCGAACGATGTAGAGGATACTTTACTGGCGCCGATGTGGGGCATATTCTGAGAGGGGTTTTAGGCTTGATCCGAAAGCACAAGGTCCGTATTGATGCCAACTACGCCACGCTGGTTGTGAATGTGCTCTGTATTCAGAGCTTGGCACTGCAAGTTTGCCCAGCATACAATGTGCTGGATGCCGCAAAGCCCCTGTTACAGAGCTACTTTGATACCTTCTTTGAACCGGATGGGGAAGAAAAACCACGAGCGAAAGCAGTCGCGGTGAGTGCCGTGTGTTGAGTCACCTTGGCTTGAATGCTTCAGCGCTTTACACATCACCTGACGAGCTTTTGTTCTTTCTTTTTCTCTTTGTCTCTTCCCAAAGAAATTCAACCGGATAATGCCCATCAAGTACTTGGAAAAGAGCCGCAACGACAATGCTTTCTTCCGACGAATAAAGCAAGCCAGACAAGCACAGATGAAACTTGAACAGTAAAAAGCAAAAGCCATCTGGACTCTGTTCGTCTGTAACTAGATCTATGCTGTAATTGAATAGAATGCCTATTGCAACTGACTGACCACCGGGGTCGTAGGTACAGTAGCTAATCTCCAAAAGAGTGCTACCGGTACCGGTGCGTGTAGACAACTAAGGAATCAACAGAACGCCTCCAGACAAATTGCCACTTTCCCCGTTCCCAGCAGCAGAATTGGTGCACCGCACCCACCAGAGCCACCAGTACCGGTACGGGTACCTGGTAGTCGTGACCATTGGGCTGCCATTTTCCCAGGCCCATTTCAATACTTCCACTTACCCATTTCACCTATGGCCATATTGGAATTGTTTGAGTGTGTCTTTACTGGCAGGTAGACTACCAGTACCAGCCTGGTGGTTACAGTACCTAGCTAGTACATGTACAGCTGTAGTAGCTACCGGTACCGGTGGGGCTTTGAAATCCAAGCAATGCTTCTCATATCTTATTTTTGCCACTATTTCAATTATTTTTGCCTTGATGATTTGCGCATGCAACCACAGCAACCAACCGTGTCAGTTATTAGTTCTCCACTATTGTTCCTTCTTGACTGTGTTGTAAAATGAACGCCACAAAGAGCAGATCATTGATTCGGTCTCTAGCCGCTGCATCTACTTCCTCAGTCGCAGCGCTGACCGTATATGACAGCAGTGGCAAGGGAACACATAATTATCCCACCAATGTTCCCACTACCGCAATCTCTGGTCCACTTTCTTTCGGTGGATTGTCTGTGATGAGGGGTGTTACAACATGTTGCGAGGCACCACAAAAATCGCCCATGGAAACTACAGGTCGTCCTTCTTGGCTTCGCCGTACATTGGCATCCCTTCGACTATCGTCTCTACCCATTCCCCGCCTGATTGTCCCGGGCGATCCCGCCTTTGTCATGGATCCTCGGCTCTTACAAAAGCGCCAAGACGATGAGATCCAAATGCAAGAACTGGTTCGAACTGCCATTGCATCCCGGGAGCACCGCAAGAATCCCAAAGCGCTCCAAGAGCTCAATGATAAGTGTTTGGAGCTTGCGTACGGGGAAGGTGTCACCATGAAGATTCGACAGGATTTTATTCATGTAAGTTAGTTAGAATGGAATCGATATGGTATTTTACTCTGAATACTGATGTTCTCATTCTTTTGATCTTGCTTCTTTACTAAAATTATGGTTGCAGAGACACGGATGTACAGGATGGACCGATGACGTGTTGGATGCCATCATTGAGTTGGGCAAGGATCGAGGCGTGGTAGAAATTGGAGCAGGCAATGGTCAATGGGCCAGAGCCATCATGGATCGATCCACATCAACAATCCACAACAACAGCAACAATAATGACACTCGACGGAAAAAGAAGTTTGATCTCGTCTTGGCATTCGATGACCGAAGCGAATTGCCATTGGATCAACAAGTCTTTAACAAAAAGACTCAGATACATCGGGATTACTTTTACGATAAAGTCAAAAAGTGCGATGCCAACTTCTCCAATACACTGCGACACTGGGAATGCCGGGGGCGAGTACTGCTGCTGGTGTACCCACCACCAGGGGACATGGCCATTAACGCTGTAGAACAGTACGTATCCGCGGCACCCATCAACGACACGGTAATCTACGTGGGAGAGGGAAGGGGAGGAGCCAATGCAAACGAGGCACTCTTTGATCAGTTGGAAAGTGGAGACTGGATTTTGATGAGAGTCATGAAGGTGAAGAGCTTTGGGTCCAAAGGATATGAGCAACTGTACATTCTCAAACGGAGGAATCCTCAATCTTAGCTATTGGCTTGCTACCGCTTGACGAAGATACCTAGCTTCATGATGAGATGACTGACTACGGGTAGGAATGCTACAAAGCTTACCGAACCGATGTGGGCGGCCATCATGTACAAGGAGGCTCTTTGCTTTTTCAGGCTTTGGGCATCCGGGCGCCGTCAGAAGAGCTTTCAGCATAGGCGTAATCGTTTCTCGACAGTGTTCAACATGGACAACACAACACAACACAACAAAAAAGACAACACTGTTTTGCTGCTAACGTACGGGCAGGTCTACCTGACCTACTTATTTAGTCTGACAGAGAGAAGTGAGCCACTCTCCACTCACCAACAACAGATAGCTTTTGTTCCTCCCTTCTGCTGCGTCGGTTCTTCATCCGTCCCGATGATACCGTACAGTACTGGTAGTAGGTTCCTTTTTGTATTATACCCTACCGGTACGGTTTTAGCAAAGAGCACTTGTATCATACGTCAATTTCCCTTTTCCTGGCCCATTCAGAAGTCAGAGATTGGAGATCGTCCCGAGTACATGATGTATTGAAGGGTCCAAGCAGTCCGAATAACCCTGCTTAGCCGGTGTAAGACTAGTGACTCAGAAAGGAAGGGATCGTGGATTCTCGCAAGAGTGACCCTCTCCGTTGTTTGATGCGACACAAAAAGCCGACAACCTTTCTGCTCAATGACATTGCATGGATGCCTTGTCTATTATAGTCTACCAGCAAGCTAGTTAGTTCCTACATCGATCTGTGATTCCTCCTCCTCCTCATTAACAGGCCAGGTTGGCTGATTGACTGATTTCCCGTTGATTGAAAAAGGAATCAATTCCCAACTACGGTACTGTCATACAGCACAGATTGATCACTATGTACAGCACAGTCGGCAGCCCTGTGTCCTCCCCGGAAGACCGAGGGCCGTTTTCGAATTTGGAAGGATGGGGCCTCTCAAAAAATGGTCGATTAGGTTCCGTTTTGTACAATCCCAAAACAAGAGCCCTGTACCAAGAGCACTGTGCCTACCTGCCAGCAATGGCCGGATGGTTCCTCTTTTCCTCCCTTTTGTCCAGCTACAATAAGCTCGTGTTTGGGAAGGATCACATGGATTTCCCATGCCCCTTGATCCTGACCAGTATGCACTTTTTGGCACAGTGGGTGTTCAGTGTCGCCATGTGCAAACTATTCCCCCTCACATTTGGTTCCCAGCGAGTCGACGACATGAGTTGGTCGGAATTTCTATGCATCAGTGTCCCCTGTGGATTTGTCACATCCGGTGATGTGGGATTGAGCAATCTATCGCTGGTATCCATATCCATTACATTCTACACAATGATCAAGGCATCCACACCAATATTCGTCCTGACTTGGGGGTACTTTTTTGGGATTATTGAGATTACCTGGCCGTTGATTGGGGTGGTCCTTGTCATTGTTCTGGGAGAGTTCTTGACGGTGGCTGGAGAAGTGGATTTCGCATTCAAAGGATTCCTTCTCTGTCTCATGGCATCCGTTCTGAGTGGGGCCAGATGGACCTTGGTACAACTCAAAATCCAAAAAATGGACCCGCCGTTAAAGACGTCGGTTGCCACCATGAGAGTACTGGCTCCCTTTATGTGTGTTACCATGGTCGTGGTTTCCATTTTGCTGGAAAACCCACGGGAGAAACTAAAAGATTACATGGATTCCTGGAAAACAATTTCCTTTGTTCTCGGACTGGGAATGGGAGGAGCCTGTTTGGCCGTCTTGATGATCCTTTGCGAATTCTATTTGATCATGCACAGCAATGCCGTGGTGTTGATGATTGGAGGTGTCATTAAGGAAATTCTCACCATCTTTATTGGGTAAGTCTGCTTACATCGGATGAACTTTCTTGTCGAGAGGAAAGGTAGTTTGTTTTGGTTGTGACTCACAGTCAGCTGCTGCCTTGCTGGTTATCATAATGGATTGGCAGTGTCGGATTCTTCGGAGACACTATCAATTTCGTCAACTTTTTGGGCTGTTGTGTCGTCTTTGCAGGAGTCATTCTGTACAAGGTGACTCATCATATGGAGAAACCAGCGGACGGCGAACACATCCCCATACCGACAATGGACAAGGATTTCAGCGAAAATGACAATAATGCACCGAACGGTAAGGAACGGCTACAGCCTGACTCTGGTGGACTGGATAGTAGCGATCGATTCCTGGACGAGGATTCCGAAAGATGGAGGGAACGCGAGAAGGATGGCATTGAACTGCCTGCCTCCAATTCACTTCGAAGTCGCAACAGCAGCGATGGTACCAATGCCAATGCCAGTCCCAAGACCACCAAGATGATGATCGTCTAGCTAGTGGTTGAGTTGTGTTTTGCTTTCCAGAACATGCTCGCGCAGAGCCAACAATCTGCTAAACGTTGAAACACAGTACCGTATGATGAAATGAACGCGACAATGAGAATTCTTTCGGAAGTGCGTGTTGGTACTACCAACCAACGCGGTCTGTCTATTGTTACGGTACGGTACGGTACTGACTGTACCAAACTGTACTCCTCAATCAATACGTGGGAACAAATGTCATTCGCTCCACAATTTTCTCGACAACATCGGAAGAACGCATGGATTGTGTGAAACAATCTGCGAGATCCCCCGTGTCGTCATGAAAGTAAATGACAATGGAATGATCGACCAAATAATCCCCATCCGGTGATTCATCGGCTTTGCTCACGTACACCCTGTATTTTTTGGCCATGGCCTGCACTTGGTCGGGTGCTCCCGTGAGAAAGATGTAACTGGGATGGAAATCGTTTCCATACTCCCGCAATGCTTTGAGGGAGTCTCGTGCGGGATCGACACTGACAAAGAGTGGTACAATATTTTGGTGTAGTTTTGGATATTTTTCTTTGAGTGTATCCATGACTTTTCCCACCTTGACCATTTCCGAGGGACAGATGTCGGGACATCTAGCAAATCCAAAGTATAGCAATAACCATTTGCCTTTGAATTGTTCGCTAGTGACTAGGTTCCCATCTAGATCAATCAATGTCCATGGTCCACCAATGGCGGGCTTTCCGGCTGTACCGTACATTAGGTTTGGCAAAAGCAAAGGGAAAAAACAGATGAGTAAGTAAGTAAGCAGGAAGGCACCAAGAGAATTCAGTCAATCAGAGCACTGGGGATGCAGGTAGCTAGAAATCAAGACATGAGAACTCTGCAAAAACACTATAAACAACCTGGAATAAGCAAGAGAAATGAAATCAAACAAAACGTGAGCCACTAATGAATCCTTCGTTTCCACTCATACATGACATTGTATGTAACTGTAGTCTTTCTCTGACTCACACAGAAAAGAAAGCTCCTCTACATGTTTTGCACATTGTTGCACTCACCGGCGCCAAATGCATCCTCTTCTGGGAACCATCCCCAGGGCGTTCGTTTGAATTTTCGCTTGGCTAGTACTTCTGGATTGGGCGACCATCCATCGGACTCACTGGAAACGACCTTTCTCATGGCTTGTTCTAATCTCCGTTCTCGTTCTAGTTTGTAGTATGCCGTGACGGACGCGGCAGCAATTCCCACCAAGAACAATGACATCCAACTGACGGGGCCCTTGTTCTTGGTGGGATCCGGTGGTGGTGGAGTTGAAGAGAAGGGTCGTCGAAGCTGCTGCCATCGACTGGGAAGTTGCCTGGAATTGGCGACCTTTAACATGCGGCTAGTAGAACGGATCGATAGCATGGTGTCGTCTTGTGATGTTTCCTTATTGAAGCTTGAGAAAAGCAAGGGGAGACTACTACAGCTACAACCACCTTCGACGAGTGGTTGGATGGCAACCGAAAACCGAAACAAACAAGGACGAAAGATCCAATGAGTCAGAATGCATTCCCGTACTGTGGAGGACTGAGTTCGTGAACCGAAAAAGTCATACTGGTTGAAGATGACCATGCAAATGACTGCCCCTCTTCCCTTGGACACCGACCAAGAAAAAGCTGTTTGTGGACAACGAACGGCCACAATTGTTTTTGTTGACCTGACCACCCAGCATCACATCCACTCCAGAGTAGAGGTATCCCGACACTGCAGAGCATATAACAACCACCAATCTACTGTATCAATCAATCTTATCACACCATGGCCATGTCCAACCCGTATGGCGCTGCCAAGCAAGTGAAGCGGAATCTGGGCAGCAAAAATGGGCAACAACGGAAAAAGGCCATCTCGCCCACCATGCTGTTTGGACTCTTATTTTTCGTGGTCATTGGCATTTACGCAACCGTAGTGGCGTGGTTCTCCTCAGCGACCTCTTCCCCACTCCACAATGCACCCGCTGCCAATGATATTCGAAGACGAAATTCAATCACTACCAGCGATAGCAATGCCAATAACATCAACGATATCCCACCACAGAAACTGCAAGAAGAAGAAGAAAGCCCTCCTCAGGATCAGCAAGAACAGAATGGCAATAATGGAGTGGAATCTGCCGAAGAAAAAGGTCTGAAAGCATTGCAGCAAATAGTCAAGCAGGAGAAACGGCAACCCATTGTCAAGCGATTCCGACCCAAACCCAAAGGAGACGGCATCAAACCACAAGCTCTAGTAGCTGGCAGTAGTAACAACCAAGAGGAACAGCCACAAGACCAAGATGAAGTTCATCCAGATCCAGAGCACATTATGAAAGCATTCGTAGAACCCATTCGATTCGAAGACTGGGAAGTCAAGCCATTGCCTCTACGAACCAGTACGACCGCCAAAAAACACTTGCTGGAAGAAATCGCATTCCCAAAAGTCAACTCTTGCAAACGACTCCCCGAACGATGGCCCGCCGATGAATATCCCGATCAAGATACCTTTTTGCCATGGATACACGATGTTTTTCCCACCGATGATGGAAAATTCATTCAAATTGTCGCACAGAATCGACGACGCTGTCACACGGGAACCACCGAAGAAGAACTCCGTATTCTCGTCAAGACACAACCATCGGTGGCACTCTTTCAACACGTACCCGTCAAACGCATTACCGATACGAATGGCAATCCACGCTATCAATTGTGTCCTCATGAAGATGCCGATCCCGATGGTGTCGCCACACGATTCATTTGTCGATTCAAACCCACCATGGAAGAAACACTCTCCGTATTCAACTTTGACTACGATTGGGCTGCCTTTCGCAAAAAACAACGACACACGTTCAAATTCGACGATGGGGGCATCAAATCCGTACACACGTCGCAACTCATTTTCAAATGTCCCGTACCAGAGGGATTGCAAGAATCCATCAAATCGGGAGACGCCGTTCAGAATGATTTTGCCACTATCTTTATGGATCTGATCCCCATTCGGACGCCACCTCGCTATGGGGCGCCCAATATGTTCTTTCAACCGCGATACAACGAATCGTTGGTGGTCGACAAAGCAGAACGATTCGATGCCGACATGGAGTGGGGCAAAGACCACATTTTGCCCAAAATTGAAGATTCGGGACGCTGGGAGAATATCCCCATTTGTCGCACCAGTTTGAAAGAATATTATCCCGACAATGACGACAATAATGACAATAATAAGAAACTGGCGGTTCCTGGGAAACCCGACAAAAAACACCGATTGGTGTCGTGCATTTGGGGAGCGGCAGGCTATTCCACCAGAGGAAACCGATTTGCCATTAATGACGGACAGAGACGATTGTTGGAGTGGATCCACTTTAACAAAATGCTCGGATTTGATCACTTTTATCTCTACGACAACAGCTACGCATTTTCCAATGAAATCACACTCAAACCCATTGCAGACTTGTTTCCAGGAGAAGTCACATACATCAAGTGGCCCTTTCAGATTTGCAACAACAACCCCAACAACGTCGATAGTCCTGGAGAGAGGTCGTCGCAGTATGCTGCAGAATCGTCGTGTCGGCTGCGGTTTGGACCGCATGTGGAATGGATTGGACAATACGACATTGATGAGTACATTGTACCGATGGGCAGCTACACGAGCATTTTGCCAATCCTAGACAACCTGGATAAGGAAGGAAAGAAGATTATCTCCTTTGGATCTTGGCGATCCTGGCCTCGACGGGACTTCATTGCGTAAGTGTGCTACGGGAGCTTTTGCAGCGGTGGTTTCTGCGATTTTTTAATTGTGTTACTATTGCTTACACCTGCTTACACCTGCTGTCGTCACTCTTTTTTAACAGGGAACCTGAACCAATCGATGACCCACAGGCTTGTGGAAAAAGGGAACAGTGCTTCAATCTGCAGGTGCCACTCAAGCACACCATGCTGCAGGCTTACAATTGCGACAGACAATCCGGGCCCAAAAAGAAGGTCATGCCCGCCGAGAAACAAATCTACAAACCAGAGTATGTGAGACAACACTTCATCCACTATTCATCGGTGACGGCGTTGTCAGAACTGAGCAAGTCTGAGTTTGAAAAGGCTGGGTATAACTGGCAGAGAACTAGGGCCTTCCCCGATCCACTTTCTCGGTTTGGCGATGAACTGCACGAAGCAACAATGCTACACACCAAAGCTGTTGCTACACCGGACACTACCGGTTGGCTGAAATCGTGCATGGACAAGTACAATGGACATTTCATGTGCAGAATAGGAGTTCCATTCCCAGACGACTACGATGAGAAGAAGCATGGTACAGCAGACGAGACGAACTGGGCTTACAACTGCTACCCCAACAAAAGGATTGATGGCTACTGGGCGCCACTGCTCGAAGAAGCAATCAACAAGGAGCACGGGCACATGTTCCAGCAACAGTAGTCCTAAGACGAATATTCTTGCGCGGGCTATTTCCATCATCAAATGGCAGGAGTTTTGGAGGACAGCAGCCGTCGATACAGCATTTTTGTGGGACAAAGCCGCGAGATACCCTGGTGCTGGCTGCGTGGACAACAACACTACTACAACTCAGTATGAGGACTACCATAGGTTGCCAAAGCGGGCTTGGTGGGAGAAGCGCATTTTGAATGTCCCTGCTGTTCTTGGCTACCGTATATCGATTTGTTCCCGATCTGGTTCCTGGCCAGACAACCACCAGCTACCCCACAGACAACAATAAGTAAACTATGCACACTTAGTCAGCAAACCAACACAGAACTTCGTCATTGTTTTATTCTAGGCATGTAATGGTCGACGAGGCAGGAGCAGCTTGTTTTTCATTCAGGAGTCGTCACCGGCACCAAAATTTCTTCTTCCCGCCAGCTATCATAGTTAGTAGTCGTAGAGAGCTCTCAAAACATAGCCAGCATCATCGTCCCAAGGCTTGACACCACATTCAAGAAGTCTGCCACAACGGTACCCGGAAAATCCATGGCTCCCTTCATCAAATCCGTAGTCACTGTAGCTGTCGTATCGACGTCGCCTCTGATAGTCGCTTTGGCTTCGGAAAGTTGGCAACTTCTTGTTTTTTTTCCGCCGAATCAAAAAAGTGCCTTCTTCCTCTGCATCTTCCATTGTTTCAACTTCTTCGGACGACTTCAATGCCTCCACCACCTGCCTAGCTGTAGTAACGTTCATGGATTGGATGCGAGGAGCGGACAAAATGTATTTTATGTCAATCCAACCATTGCCATGTGGGCTGCTAATGATTTTGCTCCTATAGAATTTATCTTTCTTCAAGTTGGCGTTGGAAAGATAGTATTCCACCTGGGTTTGCAGCTCTTCTTCATCATGATCATTCTGAACAGTAATCTTCCAGTCGTCCTTTTTGGTAGTCTTTTTGCGAGTCTCTTTTGAATGGTCGTTCTTCTTACGTTTGTTTGCTGGAGTGCTACCGGTCGCGGCTGTATTCATGGCAGCGCCCTTGGGAAAGAAGGAATCCAACGTTTTCTGGGGGTTCGTCTTGCTCAGATTTCCGCCAGAGGCTGCGCCAAAGTAGTTTTTGATATTCGTTTGCTTTTTCGGCATACTAGTAGTAACACAGTGTAGCTCTTCTGCTGCCTCTTCGTCTGTGATAATGGAGCTTTGAGAGGCAAGAATTGAAATTGTGCGCCAAAAACTGGATCTTTAGGGTACCGGTGGTTTTTCCAAAGTCAGTGTTCCATCCGCTATTTAGCCGTTTCCTACTAAGGAGTTCCTGCTTGCTCGTTCTGTCTCTCTTTTTGGCGCTTTTAGCTGCAGTGGCTTCGTGCCAGCCTCGAGGATCCGAAACGCAGCACCTATCAATGGTCTCTTGGGAGAGAGTTTGGTTCTGGCCGGTGTCTTGCCCATAATAGTGATGCTGCTGTTGGTTTTTGGTGTTGTTATGCCGAACTGTTTGAGAATAACAAGGTGCCCCTCCGGGTGCGACAACCCAGTTCGTTAAAAGAAGCTTAGTAATAAAGACCCAAGCAAAACCTAACGAACCCCAAACCTGTTTGGACCCACTGATTGAAAGGCTAGTAGGTCAGTTAAGCTTGCGTCCACAGGTGCCAGTGCCGCCTGACTGATGATCGCAAGTCTGGCTTATCTTGGCAGTATTAGCCATATCATTGCTGCTGGGCTTGGAGTCAGGGCGTTGTTTTGGACCTTAGGAAATGAATGAGCTGGGACTGTGATGGAAAGGGGGTGGCCCTGGTGTGGGCCCTGAAGTTCGAGTTGATTCTGGTTGGTGTAGTGGTGGGTCCAGGGGTGGGGCCAGATGTGGGGCCTGGTGATGGATCAGGGGCTGGACATTGGAACCAGGCCTAGTATGCGCAGAGCTCCCAACTTTGCCAGTGCCATCCTGGGCACATGGGTAGCCGCCAAGCTGGGACTGGCGAGTGCAGATCCAGTTTCCACAAGTAGGCGAGACACCGGTGTGGCCAGCTCCATTCTATCAAGCGCCAGGGAACAAGTCAAACCAAAGGATGCCGAGGAATTTGTCTTCAAAGATATCGATGCCTTGTTGTTGCCAGGAGAAGGAACAATGTTGCTTGGAACAAGTTCCAGTGGCAAAACCACCCTTATGAGGACCATTCAAGATGTGATTGGTGGGACTGCCAAGAACCGCTTGAAAGGTTCCATTAGCATGGGAAAGCTCCATATCCCAGCAGCTGAAGCTGCCACTACCGTAAAGGACAAGAATTATGGACGCATGACAGCATTTGTTGATCAGGGTGACTTATCCCTCACACCCATTATGACTGTCGAAGAAACCATTCGCTTTGCCCGTCTCTGTGCCGAGGGCAAACATGACTTCATTGATGAATCCATTTTGGAATTTCTCAAACTTTTGGGATTGGATCATGTCAAGGATACCGTCGTGGGAAACTCTGATATTAGAGGGGTCAGCAGTGGACAGAAAAGGAGGGTCAAAGTATTAGAGATGGCCGTGGGGGCGGATGTAACATGTTTGCTGATTGATGAGCCACCAAATGGACTCGATGCGGCAAGTGCACTGTCACTGTGCCAGGTGTTGGGGACCAGTCTACGAACCTCACGTACAACTGCCATGGTCAGTCTTTTACAGCCTTCCACAGAAGTCTTTGACCAGTTCCAACGACTCGACTCGTTTGCCGTGTTGCCCTACTTTGAAAACACATTAGGACTGATCAAACCAAATGAAATGAATGTTCCTGAGTTCTTGCTACGGTGCATCTATGCTCCTCAAGAATTTCAAGAAGGCGAAGTTCCGAAGATTCCATTGGTATCTGCAGAGGACTTTGCAAAAGCCTTTCAACAATCACATGCTGGCAAAGACTTGGAAGAGGAAATAAAGGCTATCAAGGAAAACGTGGCAGCATCCGATGGCATGACACTGCCTGAATTGAACGAATGGGCGATATCAACAGTTCAACAAATCCTTCTCTTGGCGAGCCGAGGTTGGCAACTGGTGATGCACAATCCCCTCTCCATTATGCGCATAATCTTGGCTGTCTTCTTGGAACCTTCATTGGAACCTTGTTTCTCAATACAAGTGACGATGCTCAAGGCACATTTGTGAGAGGCGGATATGTCTTGACAATGCTCTTTATGACTTTCCTGAATTCATGCATGTCGCCATTGGAAGATGTTTCACGATCGAACCATCTTCTACATTCATCAAAGGGGCAGGCTCTATCGCACCGTGTCCTACTATATCAGTCAAGTGCTTTGCTCAGCTCCAGTTCCTCTTCTGGAAGCTTTCTTTCTCACCGTTATCAGCTTCTTTTTGGTTGGGATGAACAACCATGGATCTTCAGGGTGGGGTTTCCTTTACTTCTGGCTGCTATTCTCGCTACTGGCTCTGAATGGCTCGGCCGTTTCTTCAAGAATCTTGGCCTATAGCCTCCCCAACGAAGATGTGGCACAAACATTGGGGCCGGCTGCTCTTCTCTTGGTGATTCTCACTGCGACAATACCATTGTGCATTGATTAATCTAAGGATCTAAGAGATGCAAAGTTTGTATTTCCAAATAAGTGAGCAGTTATTGATTATTTTCTAGAATAAGCCTGCTAATGATAAAGCTGTAAAGCTGAATTGTAAGCTGTATCCCGTCGCACTCCCTTACAGCTGAAATGAAGCTGGAGCAAGAAACGATAGGAGAGAGTCCCCAGCAAAGTGCTGAGGTAAATTACCATCCCATGAGGAGCTTCCGAATGACAGCAAACTGTGGAGCCGGAAGACCCTTAGTAAAAATGTCGCCCGTTGTTCCAGAGTCGGAATATACTTAGCCACGATGCCCTCGACTCCCCGATATTGACACTGAAAGAAGTGGTACTTCAATGCCAAATACTTGTTGCGCGCAGACATTTTGGGAACATTCACAAGAGACAAGCAACCTTGGTTGTCTTCGAACACTGTAGAGCGCACGAGACTGTCAGTAATTACCGGCATATTCAGTTTGCTACCAATTTCTTTGAGCAAAGCTCGCATAGGAAGCAGCTCCCTCATTGACATGCTGAAGGCAACATAC
>CAICTM010001942.1:0-20453 GCA_903772945.1 Seminavis robusta
TGATTCCTTCAGCCGCCGCTGCATAATTCTCAAAGACCCGTTTCGAAGGTCAGTAATCACCACCGTATCCATAGGACTCGTCATAGTCATCGTAACCCCCTGTCATGGAATCAAAGTAATGGGGCTCTTCCTGATAATACATCTCTTCTTGTTCTTCAGGAGGCGGCAATGCAGCAACCGCAGGAACCTCTGAGGGTTGTTCTTCGACGTGATACACAGCGTCTTCGCGAACATCACCGTCAGCCACAAAATTATCACGGCGAGGACTGTAACCACGCCCACGTCCACGACCACGAGGTGATGAGGCATAGCCACCACGTCCGAAACGTCCGGCAAAGTTGCGCACCGGAGTAGTGTTGTTGCGTTGCTGTCCGTCTGGTTGTCCACGTTGGTATTCTCGAGGAGGACTACGGTTGTACGTCCAGGTAGGAGCACGACTCCATCCTCCACGTCGGAAACGCTGGGAAGGCGGATAGTAACCAGCTCGAGGTCCATCGTCTTGTCCATAGGTACGACGATAGCCAGAAGAGCGTCCACTCCTTCCATGTCCGCGGCCTGAACGACCACGTGAAAACCCGCGACCACCACGGCCACGAGAACCTTGTTGGCGAGCGTTGTGATTCTTTTCTTGACGGGCAAAGAAACGAACCATCTGCACTGAGCCAATTACCGTAATGTCATGAGCGGAATCGGCAAACTTGTCTTTCCACTGGGGAAGCATCATGTTGTAAAACATCATCTTGAGAGCAGGAGCACCAAAAGGGTTCGCATTGTTTGCGCCAGGAAACTTCGCCATCAAGGTGTTGATGTACTCCAACCGAGACCACAAGGTCTTGCAATCGAGCTTGAAGGGCTTTGTCGCAGTCTGCAGGTATCGAGTCTGATCAGCGAGATCAGTGTCTTCAACGAACTTCGCAATGAACGAAGTAATACAGGCATCGAAATCAGCAACAGCTGCACCAGGACGCGCTGCTCGAATCACGTTCCACTTGTCTCGAGCAGAGCCTTGAAGACATTTGACAAAGAAGTTAGCCCTCAATGTACCCGTGTCCAAATTCAAGGCTGAGTTGCCGGTCACTTGATCGAACTCCTTGATGACCCGAAGGACGTGTTCCGGTTCTTGTTCGTCTGCCAGTACAATCATGTCATGCTTACGCTTGACGTTGTTACCAGCATGTTGCCAAGAACGGAACAACTCGGTAGTAGCGACCTCGCCAGCATTATACTCAGAGACCAAGGGAATGACCGGATTCTTGCCCGACTGACCCAGCGTCGTCATGGTGAGATAATAAACCTAAAAGTAAATAACAAACAACAATACTTGTGGCTTTATGGTTAGTAAGAGTCGCAAGTAATGACAATGAAAGAAAAAGGAGTAACTTCGTTTTGAGTTACACCCTTGAGTTACCGTTGTTAATAGAAATCGAGTGAATTTTCGAAATTGTTTGACAATGGCCAAACGCCTAGTATACGGCTGCGTAGAATGTACGCAGGAAGTTTCTTTTGCTTGATGTGCAAATTCCAACCGAACTTGCTTCTGAATTCAGAGTGAACTACGATCGGAATATTGTGAGATTAGACTTAAAACTAGCGTTAAAGCGCCACGTCATAGACGTGCGTATGTCAGTAACCCAAGCCTCTCGAAAAGTGGTGTCGTATATGAAAAATACTAGTGTGTGTGGATTTGTAGATTGGCACGAAGAATGGTTAGTGCAAAACTATGGCTAAAGACCCAAAGGAGGGCATCTGGATCGAACCTGTAATACTCACCTGCATTGATAGTTGATGATTGTGCGGAGCCACATCAATGACAAGACCTATATGAGCAGAATATGAATGAAACGTGGAGGATCAGAGATGTACATGTAGCAATGCCAATAGCTGTAGAATCTTTCAGAAGAATCCGCGCACAGCCAATAACAATGTTTTACGTATCTGAACAACTCCAGCCACCATTCCTGGTATTCCTCCTCCCACGGCCTTGTGTCCAGCTTTGGCTAATATTTGACCAAACGATTTTGGCTGTCGTTGGCTCTCTGCTTGCTTAAAATCAGCCGAGCCGTGCCATTGCTCCCTCCGATAGCATCATCTTCTGTATTACTATTTCATAATCTGGCTTTTCGTCGATCCAGTGCTGCACACGCCACGGGGAGACCACTGCTGATGTACGCGGAAAGGCCACTATCCAGACTGCTGCAACTCACACCATCGAGCCGTTGGCTGTCTCTGCTATTATGCCACAGCAGCAAGAGACCCAATAGAAAATGGAATCGACTAAGATTCCATCGGATATTCATTCGCCGTCTCGTCGTTCTTTGGCTCTTCATTATTGTGGATTGATTCTATTCGATTATAATACGTTAGTCTGATGATTGCTGTCCCCTTTGTTCTCTTTCCTTCTTTAGAAAAGTAAACTCAGAGCAAGAATGCCGTACTGTACTGCACCACCCTCATTGCGGATGTGGCGATGTGGCGATGTGGCGATTTAAACAAAAACAAAAAACAAATACTAAATAGATACGTTAAGGAGCGAGGGGGGTGAAGCTAGGTAAAGCAGTGGCTGCGGTGGTGGGTGGCTGTTGTGGTGGGCGTACGGGGAGAGCAATGAGGACGCGAGCACGGCGATCACAAGGAATTGCCGTTGGCTTTGAGAAAACGAGTTAAAGCCAGCAATACTGGTAAATAGATATGAAATCTTTCTGTAGCACCCAAGAGAGTTTATCTTACCTTTGGTAGTTAGGGTAAACCTAGGGTTAAAGTTCATTTTAATGAAAGACATTACATGTATATACGAAACAAATATTACCATATCTACCTGGATTGCACAGCGTCTCCCATTACCAGCCATGGTGGGATCATGAGGGACAAAACTGGGGACAAACGGCAGTTCCAAAGGCCTGAACTTTCGGGATCCAAAGAAACATAACATAAACGATTCACTATTTCTTATGCTGGAATATGTTCCCATCCTCATCACTGCTGTCTTCAAACTGAAATTGTGCTTCCTCATCTTCACTAAACGTCCAATCGCCTTGAGAGACACTGCCCTGTAAGAAGCCTGCCTTGGGGGCTCCAACTGGGCTTGACAAAGAAGTTGTGATGGGGCCTGTGGATGGTTTGGAATTGGGGCTAGTAGGAGCAATGGAAGGCTGAAAATTTTTGCTAGGTTGGGTGATTGGAGAACCACTCGTGATGGACGGTCTGAAGCTCACACTTGGTTCTGAACTGGTACTAGAGCCACCTGAAGGCTGATAGCTTTCACTGGGCATGACACTGGGCAAATCACTTGTGCTCGAAATAATGGAAGGTCTGAAGCTCACACTTTGTTTGGAACTAGTGCTAGAGCTACTGGAAGGATGAAAAATCTCACTGGGTTGGGTGCTAGGGGAATTGCTGGCAGACAGCCATAGTGCTATAGTGGCAACTGCGCCAGGACCTGTTACAGAAGGCATGGTTGGAGTTGCGGTGGTTGGAGTTGCGTGGTGGGTGCAATCGTGGTCGGAGTGGCAGTGCTGGGTCTAAGGTTGTGGGTCCGGCGGTGGTTGGAGTTGCTGTGGTTGGATTTGCCACGGTTAGCATTTCCGTGGTTGGGGTTGGCCCCCGGGTGGTAATGAATTTTGATCGGGGGTCGGAAGTGGCTAGTTTGGGGCTATATATCGGGGTGTATCGCTGGGGGGTGCTGGCGCTGGATTTCCCCGGAGAACAGGTGGTGGAATGCCGCGCGTGGTTTCGGTAGAGGGTTGCTTGGGGTCCGTCGGCTGATGTGTTAGGGGTGGCCGAGTGTGGGTTGGGGCAGATGTATCACAGTTTCGTGGTGGGCGTTGCTGTGGTGGGTGTGCTGGTGGTCGGAGTGGCAGTGCTGGGGCTCAAGGTTGTGGGGCTGGCGCTTGGATTCCCCGGCGAAACAGTGGGTCCCGCGGTGGTTGGAGTTTCGGTAGTTGGTGAAAAAGTTGGAATTGAAGAAGGGACGATTGAATCACTGGGAATGAATGATGGTTCTGCTGATGGGGTTGTTGAAGGTTGAGATGAAGGTGCAAATGTTGGAGAAGAAGATGGTACTGGAGTTGTAGTACTGGTTGCTGTAATTGATGGTGCCGAGATATTGGAAGCTCTGAACACATTTGTTGTGGGCAGGTTTGGCACATAATCGGCGACAAAGGTGTCGTAGTTTGCACGTTGGATGGCCAAGTCCACCAGCTGGGTGTCCACTTGCTGCAGAAACCGACCACGTAGTCTTCTTCTTTCATGACTTGATGTATCTTCATGATCATCATCACTGGTACAAGTAGGGGCACTTTGTTCTTCGCCATGAAACCCCGCTGTGGATGGTGAAGCTGCTATTTGAATGACATCGGATCTTGTTACATTGACTGTCAATCCAACAAATCTAAGGGTTTCTGTTTCAAGTTCTTCTTGTCTGGCAAAATTCCCAAAGGACCGGGCAATCTGCAATTCCCAAAACTGACGGAGTTGTTCAAATAGCTCAGCGGTCTCAGTTGCATCGGGAGGCCTAGAAAGACCTGCTACTCTGAAGTTCCCAGAGGTTGTGGTCTGAGTTACTTCTTTTTCAGGTTGGCAGATTACCCCAGAAAGACACAGGATACCAGCCAATCCACCAGCACCGACTGCTGCTCCTATGGCCCCAGCAGCAACTGAAGACCCCCCTGCAGCACCTTGTGTTACACCCCCACCGCCAAAGGAACCCTTGTTAGAATTCTTGCGAGCAATCTCAGAAGCTGTGTTGGACCCCCGCATGGTGTAATTCGTGGATTCATTGCCTGTGACTGCAAGTGCATTTTCAACAGGGCTTTCATGTGCGTTGTTTTGTTCTTCCCTTGCAAAAATGTTCCTGCTCGTGTAGCTTTCCCTAAGTTCTTTCTGCCCTCTACTTCTCAGAAGAAATCGCCGCAGCCTTTGTTGTTGTGTGTGTGATTGTCTGGTGGAATCTTCGTTGGTACCACTGGTGTGTTTGGAATTGCCAGTTGTCGAGTTTTGCGAGCCACCATCTTGCTGTTGTTGTCTATTTTGTGGATGGTTTTGGCCGTGGTTCACAACGTCAGGATGCTTTCTTTTTCTGATGAACCCAGTGCGAGCCCCTCTGATTCTCTTCCTTGACCCGTCATTCACAAAAGTGGTGTTTTGTCCTGGATTGCTTTCAGCAGAAGCAAATCCATGAGAACCAACAGAAACAGAAAAGCCTCCCAAACATGAAAGTAAAAGCAAGCGACCCAATCGAACAGATAAAAATCTGTGCTTGCATATCCGCATCATGTGTAACTCATTCCGAAAGCAATTTCGAAGCCTCCTTTGAACCCCTGCACAGTTGGATGATGCTAACAACGCCAGAGACTATACAACTGGGTGGTATAGAAGATGGTTTCGCTCGAAAGATGGTACTGTAATGCTCTGGTTCGCCTCTTGGTGCTTTGGCGTTTTCGTCGTCCTGCAAAGAGATCGATGAGAAAAGACAAGAGAGGTGCGCCATGTCTCCAGTCTCGAGTCGAGCAAAAAAGAGCTCGAGAAAGCATCAGAGGCGGGACTGGCTGTCAGTTGGGAATGCAAAAACCTGAACCCTCTGGTTTGCCGAATAGTTCTTGTTGCAACGGCTGGGAGCTTTGTGGCTTGTGGCGCTTGTGCGCTTGTAATGATGAACCGTCCGAAGAGGAACAGCGTTTGCGTTGAAGTACGGGCTGTTAGAGCAGGGAAGGTTGTAGTAACAGTACGGTACCGTACCGGTACCGTAATGGCGAGTGCAACCATCGGGCCAGATTCAGCTGACTGAGTGACAGTCACTCGTCCTTCTAGAATCGCGCACCTCCATCAGCAGCCTCCTCCATCAATGAGCTACCGTCGACTGCTCTCCGATCTTGACAACCCACGCGGTCGTCCATTACGCCGCAGAATGGAGAAGTGGACTGAACCTGACGGCAACAAATTAGGATGCCTCTTGGCTGTGGACATGTTCGCACTAACTAGCTACTGGTAGCAATGATTGATCGTTCTCGCGCCGCTGAACGGAGCCTTCTCGAGACAATGCCAAGTGACAACGTGATGACACATGAACTGACGACCGAGCAAGGTTCACCAATTGGAGAATGGGACAAAAATGAGGCTAGCTAGCTAATAGTCTCTCCGTTGACTTCATTATTGGTGACCAATGATAACTTCTACCTCTTGAGTATTAGTATGATGGCTTTGACATACCGTACGCAAACAACACAGGTGATACATTAGCTAGAACCGTGGCACGATCTGTAACCCTTGTTATAGACACTATCACTTGATATTTGCTTGCAAAGCATCTTTGCCCTGAATGGATTTCGGATCTATGGTGCCGGAACGCAAAGCACTTCCATGAGAAGATCACGGAGTACATGCATGGCATCGACAGCCACGCCAGCAGAACGAACACCGATGATGAGGTACCGAGTCGAACCCGAGGCATTGCCATAGTTACTGGGACTGGTCGCTCTACCGGTAATAGGCGACGTTGTCCTCCTGTTTATGAAAGGTAGTATAGAGAACCGGTATACTAGGCGTCCGAAGGTGATGGAACAGCGAGCGCAGCCATTCTGAGACGTATTTAACTAAAGAAACTCAGGTGCAGTCTACAATCAGCCAACATGGTCATTGTCGGGGATGTTGATCATCTCTTGATCGAGTTCAGGGGCCGGCACGATTTCGACAGTACAGTCGTACCACTTCGTACGTTCGGGAGTGAGAGCGAGCAACTCGGCCGAAACCGTGACCCGGACAACTTTGCGGCAGTGAACTCCGACACCTGCAGGGAAGGGAATGTCGTCAACCCATAGGCCATGTGATAGAGAATCTCTTGAGTTGCGCACTCCCATCAATCCAAGAATGAGCGCCATTCCACAAACGAGGCACGTTGTTGCTGGATACGTGTAGCCATGACCCCACGATTGCCCAATTCAGATGTTTTTTAACAACTCGTGCCGTCTTCAAATTGAGGATTTTCCTTTGTCTGCACGTGCTCTTGAATTCGCTACACCTTCATCGGTGTCCTTCTTCTTATTGCTGAATTTTTCGCCTTTAAGAGCTTTCTTTGGGGCTTCCGCAATTGCAACAGGGGGTGATTCCACAACCTCTTCCTCATGGCTATCCTGGGCCTGTATAAAAGAGTTTACTGGTGAAGATGTTGCTGATAGCAACAATGCAATGGAAGCAACTCCTTCAGCAGGTGGGGCAGAAACGGCGACGCCTCCAGGAGGAGTTGGTCGTGCAGTCGTTGGAGGTGCGGTCGGAATATTGCTTGGATCGGAACTGGGGACAGAAGAGGGCAAAGTACTTGGATTGGTGCTTGGGAGGGAGCTTGGATTGGAACTGGGGACAGAAGAGGGCAAAGTACTGGGATTGGTGCTTGGGAAAGAGCTTGGATTGGAACTAGGAGTTGAACTGGAGGCAGAAGAAGGTACAACACTAGGGAAGGTACTTGGATATGAGCTTGGATTGGAACTAGGAATTGAACTGGAGGCGGAAGAAGGTACAATACTAGGCACGGTATTGTCATTGGAGGGTGCGGGGGATGGTGCATCAGTTGTGGTAACTGTGTAGATCGCTGCCGTGGCTTGAGAATATGGGCTTGTTGTGGGACTGTTGGGTACAAGGAAGTCGTCAAGAAACGCTTCAGTGTCCGCATCACTGAATGAAGCATCCACGGCAGCTCGGGAAGTAGCTTCGGTAGTATCCGAAAAGAGAGCCACGGTTTCAATTGCTATAGTGGATATGAGATCAGTTTCTCCCGAGGGAACATTTGTGGTACCAGTGACATCCAGAGTAAACGCGAGGAAAGTTTCTGAAAAGTCGGCACTTAGAACACTGGAAAGGAACGATCGAAGTTGAACCACTGCTAACAAAATTTCACTTTCTGTAGGTTCAGCTTGGGTACCCGTAATAGTAATGGCCATTTCTCCACTGTTTTCAAAGAATGGCAAAAACGCAGTTGGTTGTGCTGATATGCTGGGAGAAGGACTGGGCTGAGCACTGGGGGTTGAACTGTTCGTGTTCAAACTTGGAGAATTGGTGGGTCCAGCAGTGGTGGTTGGAGAAGGACTTGTACTGTTCAAACTGGGGGCGTCACTTGGCTCAACAGAAAAGATTGAGCTGGGGATTGAACTGGGCGAGGAACTTGGGCCATGGCTTGGCATGACGCTTGGCATGACGCTTGGACTACCAGAGGGGCTGTCGCTGGAACTGGGGCTTGGGCGTGGGGAAGCACTTGGGATGGCGACCGAGCTGGGCGAGGAGCTTGGGCTATAGCTGGGGCTGGCACTGACGCTTGGCATGGTGCTTGGACTGCCAGAGGGGCTGGTGCTGGGGCCCATGCTCGGGGAGGCACTTGGCATGGAGCTTGGTGTCTCTGATGGTACCGAAGAAGGATTTTTGGAAGGTACAAATGATGGAGTAGTAGATGGTACTGGAGTTGTAGTGGTAATGGCTGTGATGGCTGGTGCTGAGATATTGGAAGCTCTGAACACATTTGTTGTGGGCAGATTTGACACATAATCTGCCACAAATGTGGTGTAGTTTGCGCGTTGGATGGCCAAGTCAACCAGCTGGTTGTCCACTTGCTGCAGAAACCGACCACGTCGTCTTCTGTTAAACATTGCTGTCTCTTCATGATCATCTTCACTGGTACAAGTAGGGGCATTATTTGCTTCTCCAAGAAAACCCTCTGTGGATGGTGCAGCTGTTACTTGAACAACAGTGGAATTTGTCACATTGACACTCAAACCAACAAATCTAATGGCTTGTGTTTCAATTTCTTCTTGCCTAGCGACACCTCCAAAGGAGCGGGCAACCTGTAATTCCCAAAACTGACGTAGTTGTTCAAAGAGCTCAGCTGTCTCAGCTTCCTCTGGCGGCCTTGTTAGACCTTCTACAACAAAGGTTCCAGCAGTCACAGTCTGGATTTCATCCTCTGGAAGTTCACAGATGACCCCAGCAATGCACAGAATGCCTGCCAATCCACCAGCACCAATTACTGTCCCAAGAGCTCCAGAAACTGCTACACCACCCGCTGCTTGCTCAGTTGGAACAACCCCGCCCTTCTTTCGTGCGATTTCTTCGTTGGTTGTGTTGCCCCCCACGATGGTGGTGTTGGTCGCATTGCGGCCTCCTACTGCTGCACCAGCATTGTTATTTGCTTCCCAATGGTTGGCAGTGAGTGGTTTCACTTCCGTTTCTTCCCGTGCAAAAATGTTTTTGGCCTTGGGGCTTTCCACGTTTTCCTTGTGTCCCCCGTTTCTGAGAAGAAAGCGCCGTAGTCTCTGTTTGTGTGTTTGGTGTGACTGTCTAGACGAAATGCTGGAACCTTCATGGGTACCAGTGGAACCTCTAGTGTTCATGTTTGTTGGAGGTGGTTGAGTTGTGCCCTGTGTATGGTTTTGTCCACTGGGCATGCCCTCGAGTTGCTTTTGCGGATTGATGACGGCCCCAGTGCGAGCTCCTCGAATTCTCTTCCTGGAGATGTTCGCTGTGGTGCTGTTTTTTGCTGCAGCATTGGTTTGTTCCGCAGAGGCCACTCCAACCACACGACTAACGGAAACCATAGCAAGGATCAACAAGAGACCCAAATGGGACTGCCACCTCCCCAATCGAATGCGCGACTTTGTACACTTTCCCGTGCGCATTGCCAATGCCAGATCTCGTTTCCGCCCAAGGCGTCGATCACAACTTTCCTGCGCTCTTCTATGATAGTAGTTGTTTTGGCTGTTGTCGATTCTGACTACTGTAGCAGGAGGTCAGAGCTTCCTCTTTCCTCCAAGTCGAGTCCTTCAAATCTATCGCCTCGTTACAACATGATGGTGTGGCCTTTGCGCTTACTTACTTGCATTTCGAGGTGCACGTTGGCGTCCGTTTCGGGAAGTGATTTCAGATAGCCTTAACCCTACCATTTAAGGACAAATCCAGACGCGTGTACGCGGGACACAAGACACAAGATATTCCGATTCCGATCTTAGCTCTCTCTGATCCACACTAATAACCACACATCTAACTTTTTAAAAATTTCCGATCTTTCCCTCATCAAGATACCACCTCGCAGCACCACGCAGCCCTGGTCTCGTTTTGGTCCTCTTGTGTTAGTTCTGTGAAGACGACAACAGAGAAATCTTCTAGCCTGTTTTTGTTAATGCAGACCTGGTCTCGTCTTGTGTTGGTTTTATCAAGACGAGGACAACAGCGACAACCGAATACAGGACTCTTCAGTAGCTTCCCAGTTTCTCTGAAAGATCTCCCGATGAAACGCCAAGCCTTTCCCTCGGATGATGATGGAGACACGGTCCACAACAACAACAACAACAACAACAACAACAAGTCCAGCAAGAACGACATGGCGGTGGTGATGGATGGCAGTCAAGGCGAAGGTGGAGGCCAAATTCTGCGCAACAGTGTGGCATATGCCAGTATATTGCAACGTCCACTCCGCATTCACAGCATTCGAGCCAAACGGCGCAATCCTGGATTACAAGCGCAGCACTGTGCGGCCATTGGTCTGGCCGCCGAGCTGGGAGAAGGTGTCTTGGAAGGAGCCACACTCAAGAATACCGAGATTACCTACCACCCTCCCTCAACGACCGACGATCCCAAAGAAGAAGAAGAACGGACGGTGGAGGGCATTGTGAATACGGCTGGATCCATTTGTCTCTTGCTACAAGCGGCTCTTCCCTGTGCTCTGTTAGGGTCCAACCAAACGACCAAACTAGTACTGAAAGGAGGGACCAATGCCAAGATGGCGCCTCAATACGATTACTGGGAACGCATATTCCTTCCTACATTTCAGCAATGGTTGGGCGGAGCCGACAAGGTACCTATTGAAGCTACAGTCTTGAAGAGGGGATATTATCCAAAAGGCGGAGGACACATTGAAGTCACAGTGCCATCCTTACTGCCACAATTGCCAATACCGCCCCTACAACTCACAGACCGAGGCACGGTGAAACACATCCAAATCCGATCCTTTCATGCTGGAAAATTGCCCCGCCACTTGGCCACCAAAATGGCAAAATCGGCCCAGCAACTGCTCGAACAAACCTTTGAGAAGGATAGTATTCAGATCGATTTGGAAATTGTCACGGAACCCAATGCCGTTGGAAGTGGACTGGGGATTCTGATTGTGGCCACTACCACTACGGGATGTCGATTGGGCGGATCCGCGCTCTGTGATCCCAAACAAAAGGCCGACGAAGCAGGACGTGTAGCGGCTCAAGAGCTCGTTGATACATGGAATGACGGAGGATGTGTCGATGAGTGGATGCAAGATCAACTGATCTTATTCATGGCATTTGCCAAAGGAACTTCTACCATGCTGACGGGATCTTTGACGCTGCATACCCAGACGGCCATTGAAGTGGCCCAACAAATGGTGCCCGGAGTTAAGTTTGACGTGCAGCGTTTGGAAGAACCAGCAGCAGCCAGCGCACCCAAGAGTGATGGTGGTGGCTACGGAAGCGATGGAAGGATCTCTGGGAAACATCTCATTACGTGTCACGGAATTGGATACACAGGAAACTGAATTGAATTCTGTTTGCGGTTTACCGGTACTAGCTTGTGGGATGGCGTCCAAACTGCACTGAATGCAATGAAAAGCTGGTGTTTGCCGGAAACCGAATGCTGAGGGTGTTGAGCCAACAAGAAGACTCTGGATACATCCATACATGTCCATCATGTAGGACAGACAGCGTAGGCGTGCTGGTGCCCTGCTCAAGAAAATCAGAAATAGCTCTAGAAATTCGCTTCATAAGCTGCACCGCGCGCCTGGAACCAAAGCTGCTAGCCGCCTTGAACAAACACTCGTACGAGCACTGCAAAGTAAGTGGACACCACTAAAATATAGGAATGCTACGGCAACAGTTTTGTTGTTTGTATCAGGGTTTTTGGTCAATTGTTGCGGAAGCTGTTCTGCCGAGGATGCCACTTCACACAATACACTGTGGTAGCGGTAGCGACTGCTGCCAAGACAACCTTTCAACACCAAACGAAGTTGCTCTACTGTTCTTCTAAGAGGTGTTGTATTAGAAGCGATCAGATCAGCTTTTTGGTTTCTCCTACCATGGTGAAAATAGCCCAATCTTAGCGAATCCTGGATCCTTTTTAGCCCCCAAACGTCTCCCACCGCCCACACTCTTCGGCAGGTTCTACCGGTACCGGTATGGCAAATCAGGCAGCATCATTTGGGCCTGTTTAATTAAAAGAGGCAGAGCCATCATCAAATCGGCCATTCCCATGGCTGCATCAAGCACATCATCGGCTTGGAAACGACGATGGCGGCTCTCTTGCAAATTCTCATTGAATACTCGAATCGCTTCAGCCAGAACCTCAACGGTTCCATCTTGTTCAAACGTCTTGTTCTTGGCTCGGGATTGTGCAAGAAGGCGGATGGCTTTGTCCAAAGAAGTGATCATTGGATCGAACTCGTCCTCGAGCGCCCAACATACATCCAGAAGCTCAGGTGGATGATCTTCCATTCCATCGGTAATAAGTACATTCGTAGCTAGCTAGCAAGCAAGTAATCGATACATTCAGGTGCCATGAAGCTTGTAGACTGGTTGCAAGTAGTGGCAATCACAACGATGATTCTCCACAGTCCATCTACTTTTTCTTCGCTGCGTTTGTATTCCTCCATGGTCTTTGAAACAAAAGCTGGGCGAAGGACAGACAGGTGAGCGTGAGAAGTAGAACGAACCAGGGGATGATGAATCGACAGCCGCAAGAAATGGTCTAACCTTCCACATCCTCTCGAGTAAGAAGCTCGTGTTCCTCTCCGCCGCCATTGTCCGGTGCTCCTGCACCGTTGGCTCCGACTTCTTCCATCATTGTTTCGACTTCTTCCGCCATTGTTTGGTTGGGAATATCTTTCCGGTGGAAGTTTTGTGTCAAGCTGCGCAAGCCAACTGACAGGAGCGTTCCTCAATCGTGGGTGAGATTAACTCCAAAACGCCCCTATTTTTAACCATATAAATAAAAATACGCTGCATCAAAGGGGAGCTGCACCACCTTGAACCTTGAACCTTGAGCCACCTTGAACAAAACACTCGTACAAGCAGTAGACATCACTAATTAAAGGTACTAGTTTAAGGCTAGTGTTGAGCCAGCGAAAATTTACACTTTTTCTGAACCTCAGAAAAGAACATCACCATGGCCACTGCCGACGGCATTTCTAGTAACACCCCCAATATTATGCACCGAATCAGTAGTAATGGCACTATAGATGAGGGGATAACAAGTCAAATGGGTGTATACCCTTTCTGAATAGTCGAAATCGTCCATTATTGCTAGCCATCGTGTTGTTGTTAGATTTCGAAAAACCAGAGCTGCTGTTGTAAAGGTGGTTGTCGCCGCTGTTAGGCTCCACGGAAGTGGCTCAACACCCTTGCATTCGCTTCAGTAGTATGTCGGAGGACACCTACAACATCAACAAGCTCATCGACCAGGCATCAGGCATCGTTGCAGTGTCAGATGGCAAGGTGAAAGTTCCACAAGCCATGTCGCTAGTCGGAATCAGAACACCTGACCGGAAGAACATGACACTGTATCAGCGCTGTCGCCGCAGAGCCATCAAGCTGCAAAAGGATGCCCAGAAAGCAACACCACCATCTCGAGTAGTGCAGATTGTTGCTGTTAGCTCTGATGTATCAACAGTTACTGGCCCAAATGACAGCGGATCAAAAACCATAACAAGTCACTCTTCTTCCAGTTCCTCTGATCCAGAGAAAGATCGACTTGATGCAGCTCTGGCAGTGGCATCTTTGTCTGCTGCTGGAGGAAATGTTAGCAAAAAGAGGCACAGGCGAACAGCCAAAGAAGTGATGAGAGCACATGCAAAAACAGCGTCCTTGACCAAGAGAGACAAGAATGCCATGAAACTGATCACCAAGCGGATTGTGAAGACCAACAAACTGCCAAAGGGACATCCAGAGAAGAAGACTATTCGAGTAATCTGTGATGAAATCAATTCCAGCTACAACGCCAATGTCAATCCTAAAACAGCAGCACGGTATGTGAGGAATGGTCTTGTGGGAGTTTCCCCACTGAAGAGAGGTCCTGTTGGCGACTTTCCTCCCCGCGTCTACAAAGCATTGAAAGGAGCATACACAACTTACTTGAAGTTAGAACAGGCCGAAAGCAAGAAGCAATCCAACACAAAACAGATGTCTCGCCTAGTCAACTGCACTGTGAATAAAGCTGGATTTGACAAAAGAGGAGACGGTCTCACCTTGAAGTTGAAGAAAGAAACAGCAGATGAGTTTGAACATTAGAAGGCAAACGTCATGGAACACAGGAGGCTGCAGTGGACCACTCACTACACACTGAACTACTGGTTCGACAGTTGGAAGGATACTTTGATCGAGTTGGGCTTTGCAAGAGAGAAGACCGCCGCTGATTCACATGTCGATGACAGTGGAAATGCAATCGGTGAACTCGTCTTCTTCGAAGATCGGATTATCAACTTTGATGAAACCGACGGATCACTCGATGACACAACAGGATGCAGAGGTGGAAGGCCCTCACTTATCTTCATGTGCCCCGACATTGCTGGAGGTGGAACAGCAGTGAATAAAAGTGGCTATTCATGCACAGTCATTTGTGGGAGCACAGCTGCCGGTAATCCAATACCACCGCATTTTCAGTTGAAGACATTGGCAACTGCTTCTGAAAGAGAGCGAATTGGTATTGATTGGTTCGAGTATACCAAAGATATCGTTGGCAAATGGGGCTTCGATGAAAGGAGGACAATGCCCTGCACTTTTGGAATGAATGAAAGAGCAGGTATGAATGCAGTTGAGCTTGACAAGTACATGAAGAACTCAATCCTTCCTCTCTATCCAGATGTTGAGGACAAACCTTTGAAGCGAGTGCTGCTGAAGGCTGACAGTGGACCTGGCCGAATGAACCTCGAGATGCAAGCTGATCTCCGACTGCAAGGAGTGTATATCACACCCGGTGTTCCCAATTCCACAAGCATCACTCAAGAGACCGACCAGAATTATGGCATCTACAAGAGTTCTTTTCGCGAAAACCTCAGATCATTGTCACAGGTCAGGTTCGACAAAGGCCTCACACTGCAGGTCGCTGACTTGCCGCTTCTTGTTTTTGGTAGGAAGTGTCCGTCAACAGGTGTCCGGCTAAGGGATTCCTTCTCAGCAGCCTTCAGCGTCATAAGAAACCGGTCTGTCTGGAAGAAATGTGGCGCTGTTCCCCTTACAAGAGAACCCTTGTTTTTGGCGAGTCTTCGACATGAAGTTCCTGATGACCGAGCTGCATCAGTAGGCGCGGCTGGTGGGGAAGAAGAAGATCCAGAAGTCGCGAAGCTCAAGAAAATAGAAGAGTTGAACCATTTTTTCTGTGATTTCCTTTCCTCGAATGGGATGCTGGGAGACAAGTTGAAGAGAAAGGCTCCGGTTCGATCCACGTTCGTGAAGGTGACACAGGCCCATTCCAAAGAGCGAATCAAGGCCATCAAGGATGCCAAAACTGCTGGCCAAATGTTTTATGCCACAGGTGGTCGGCACATGAACACAGATGAATTCTTCAAAGCCAGAGAACTCGCCAACAGAGAGGAGAAGATCAAAGCCCTCGAGGATGATAAGAAGGCGCGGGTTGTTGCGTATGACACAGAGGTTGCTGCGAAGGCATTGATTCAGCAGAAGGGAGAGCTCCAAGCCGATGGAAAAGGATTTGTTGTCGCAGACCTCAAAATCCTGGCCAAATGGAAGAAAATATCTCCCCTCCCATCCAAGAAAGCAGACCTGATAGTGGCCATTCGCATGACCGATGTACCACTCCCTGCCAACCCGTGGACGGATGCTGAAGAGAAGGAGCTTGCCGATATGAAGTCTGTGGACTTGCAAGTGAAAGACACGGCGATTGGTGTGGCAGCGTGTCAAATGGCAAGGGCGGTGACCAACAGCATGTCCAATTTGGACCCCCAAACAAGGGCAAAGCTCAAAGCCGCTCTTCAGGCATCGGAGTATGGTGAACCTACTACTACAGAGTAGCTTTGCATGGCTCTAGAGGCAGCTGAAGTTCTCCGAAACAGCGTCGTTTCATCATGGTCGATGTTGTTGTTCTTTGTTGTTTTTCTTCGATTTGTGTCAGTCACTAGAAAAATGGATTGGTCTTGGCTTAGTCCCTAACAAATAAGACTGTATCCGGTTAACCCAGTAAGCTTTCACTTAAGGATTTTACATACGATTTTACTAAGCTGGAGGTGATCGAACGACTTCAGGTGATCGTGTTCTGAACACCTCTAAGTAAACTCAAACGCACTAAGTACCGAAAGCGCGCGCGCGTCCATTCGTGCATCGCGTGTGCTAACCGGTAAAAAGATCATGAGTCTGTGACACCCCTCGAATTCTGGATTCGGCATGAAGATCTCACAATTCCCAAACCTGCACAGACGATCACTTTTTTCGATCACTTCCTTCATTGTCATTGCCGACAACTGCTGACCATGGCCGATGAGCAGCTCACCCTCACCGTAATCACCAATGCAGAAGATGAGGATCTCGCTGCCAACGACAGTTACATTGACCTAAGAGATAATAACAGTGCCAGCAACAAGACCTCTGCAGCCATCAAGCAGTTCAACCACTTTCTCACGGGATACTGTCATTCGAAAGGTTATGAAGGTATCGTCCATGCCAACCAGATACCCTATGAAGGATTGGAGGGTATCCACGGCTTCGGCCGGTATGGAACTGAACATCACCAGAAATGGTGGAGCGATCTTATTGGCTGCTTCTTCAACCACCTCGCTTTCAACGCGTACAAATACCTGAACAAGGAGAAAGGTCTCATCGCCTACGATAGTGCAACCGGATATGCAAGTGCAATCAAAGTCTACTTCCAAAACAAATTTCGCTATAAGCAGCCCATCCTTGTTTTCATGGACCCGTCATGGAGGAAGCTTCGCAATCTACTCCTCGCCAAGTGTAAAGAACGAGCCCGCAAGACTGGAGACCGTGTCAGCAATTCGAAGACCGCCTCGACCAATGACGATCGAATTGCAATGGCGAACGCATGCTTCTGTCTTGGAACATCGGATTCAGCAGAATTCCATACCCTCAACACTTTCGCGTATCATTTGATAGGCAGAGGATGCGAGGTTTCCATTCTTAAGGCGATAGATCTAAGCCTGGTCAACGCTACACAGATACACCACAACCGTTATCTGATTTGTGTTTCTGTTCAGAGAGATAAGGGAGGTGAGCTGCAAGAGTTGAACCTCTATCCCCACCAGTACTCCGTCCATCAAGACCCCTATTTCTCTCTGATCTACTCCCTGTTGGTCGGTAGTAGCGGCAAACCCCATCTCTTCCCGAAATTCAACCGAGAGGCCGTTGTTGTCGACAAGAATGAGAAGACAGCATCCAGGGTTGCCGCTTTTTGGCAACTCTGTTTCAAGAACCTGTACAAGGAATTCAAGTCGCTGTCGGATTCACTCAATGCAAAGCTAACTTGCTATCATGGCCGAAAAGGCGCAAGCCAATTACTGGCTGAATCAGACTCAGGAGGTCTTGCACAGGTCTTCCGAACAGGATGGGAGTTAAGATCTACACACTCCCTCTTTGACTACGTTTTATCCAGTAAGACTTTGACAAACAAAGCCGGCAAAGCTTTGAGTGCATGGACCGAAGCCTCCGATGTGTTACCGCCAACCTTAAAGTCAATTCGAACGAGTCCCAAGTTGTTAGACGGGTTCGTCACGTCACTGTTTGGTGAAGACCGCGATGAACTATGGCCCAGAAGCATCCGGAATGTATTGACAGCCTCTCTGCTGAGATTCTACGACGACTTTGTCCGTGCCATTTCCCAACACCCCGATGACAGGTATGATGATATCACCAGGCACCCTTTGATCAATAGCATCAACCGCTCCATCAGATTCTCTAATGCCAACCATGAGATCTTCACTGCCTGGTGCAAAGAGGTTCGGCAAGGCTTCCTGACGGAGAATTTCCTTGCCATCCCACCCGAGTTCCTATCACCAAACGACCGTCGCGATATTGGCGACATCAAGGTCGACCCTCGCTCCCTGTTTGAGCATTACTCCCGACTTATCTCACAATACAACAGCCTCTTTCAACAGAAGATGGTCCTAGAAGAAGATGTCAACCGTCTCCGTGGTGATGTTGCAACGCTCACACAAAGTGTACAACGCCTCGAGAAAACCAATGCCGACCAGAATGCTATCATGTCCAGGCTAGCCAACATACTCGAGATCAAGTTTGACAGGCAGACGAAGAAAGCAGCCCCTCCGCCCCCCACTGACACAATGTTTTTCTCTGACAGCAGGAAACGTTGGAGGAGCGATCTCTCCATTGCTGAACAGTTCGTCCGTTATTTCACTGACAACTGTCTCGAAGGCTGGGAATTGGAGAAACAGAGTTCGGACTGGCAGAAGAAGTCACCACCTGAGAAGAGGAAACTCGTTGGGCAGTACAGGCGATTGAAGAAGGTAATCAAGACCATGCGATGAGTGGAAATCCACGTGAACTCCCATTGTGGTGCGAAGCAGCTGTGCTGGTTTAGCCAGGTGGAAGAATCGCTGTGACATCTGTATACTCCAACAGTAGGGTCAGCAGTGCAGCCATCTGGCAATACAGAAATAGCTGAGGAACTCTATATACCCAAGGATGATGCAGTTCTTCAGCCAAGACCAATATAGAAAGTTAGCTTGCCAGCACCAGCCAAATGAGATGCAAGAGAGCCAAAGCTGCATGGCTGAGTGCTGTCGAGGATTTCGTGTTCAGTTGATTTTAGCATAGTTTAAAGAAGAAGAAGTAATGAAAGGATAGTTGACCAGATACAGCCTCAGTAGCACTAGTTTCCCCACAGTTGAAGCCTTCCTGTGTGGATTGTGCCAAGGCAAAGAGTGAGTTGTTCAATCATTGCTGTGGAGATTGAATAGCAGCGGCAGCCAGCTTTGTGGCTGGCCCATTCCCACTGTCAGAGGAGTGAGGCTCCAAGCAGAGCTCTCCACTCCAGCCAGCTCTTTGTGCATCTACCCTGACTGGATCTCATCGGATTAACATTGTCGCAGATTGCAGGCACAAGAGTGGCATAATCGAGGAGGAAGAAGAGAGGAAGAAGGAAAATCGCGATAACGACTGCCGATCGGCCGATCGACCGAAAACTGGAATCGCGACCGTTTCGAGTGGAACCACCTGGTACACCTACTAACCTGAGGCTCCTCTACAAGCTACCATCATCAGTTGCTTGTTAACTCCCTTGGTTACGGCGGCCGCTAGTGGAAGGCAACAGGCACATCATTGTCGACTTTCCTTTACGGAGATTTCTCAGTCGTGCCTCCGGAGTGTACTGCGGTGAAGGGAACCGGTACTCACACGGTACTCACAAAACCGGTACAGAACCCACCTCTTCCGAGTGACGTTTGTTCCGAAAGCAAGCCGGCACATCGTGCGATCAACGCTCTCACATTTTCCTCGGAATTCCGAACTCGGAAGATACCTGTTGAAGATACGTGTTGATTCAAGGTGTCGATCAACCACTCCAAGGGCAACTCGCAACACCACGAGAGCACCTTCTGAACCGTTTCGAAGGGTTCCAAGGGTATCACTGTGTCAAGCAACCTCTGGTTAGTCATTGACTAGCAGTGCAAGACCTCAAGTCTACATTTGGATTTTTCGTGACAGTGTTTGTTCAACACCTCTACACCACACTCAGCCAGCACAACCACAGCAGTCATCATGGGTACCAGCAGAAGCAAAAGGAGGAAGAAGCAGCAGCAGCAGCGCCAACAGCAACAGCAACAGCTGCAGCAACAGCAACAGCAACAGACACCACCACAGGATGTGGCAACACCGTTGGCAACGAATACACCACCGGTGCCACCACCACCACCACCGGCAACACCACCAGGTAGCACTGAACCACCACCATCCACTCCTGTCAAGTCACCAGTGGATCCACCCTCAGTCCACCGGCTACCTGTGGTTCCCCCACCATCTTACCAACTCAGTGGATCATCTGTTGCATCCTCCAACCTTGCCAAGCATGATACCACCATGATTAGCAACAGCTAGCACAACTGGTGGAGGCACTGCACCAACAAAAGGAGGAGACCATGGAGCGCCAGGCTGCTTTTGAGGCCAGGCTATCCCAACAACAAACAGGACATCAACCAGTCTAGTGTTCCATCCATGGCTTGGTCCACACCTTGATGGACCAAACCAACAAGCAACTTGGCCTCATGGTATTGGAGGAATCAGCCCTATCCTTCCAATGCATCCTCTTCATTGGATCACCATCCTAATGGTTTACTGCCCATGCGACAAGGTTGGAAGGAACCACTGGTTTATAGCACAGTCTAAGGCAGTTCAGAACCAAATGGTTTGGGTTCGGATTTATGAGTGATGTTGAGGACCATCTTGGTCCTTTTTCCATCTCTTTTCTTTTCTTTTTTTTTT
>CAICTM010001943.1:0-20444 GCA_903772945.1 Seminavis robusta
ACCAGGTTGGGAAGTGACGTACTTTACAATTCTACTACTGGCAGGGGAAAAAACTTCAGTACGTGGTATGTTACCCTTTGTGCCCATTGGTGTATCCAACCGTTAAGTCATTGTCTACTAAAAAGAAGTCACATCGCCATCCGTTTTTGGATGGTCAGAACATGAGAATGCATTCCCAACAACAATAGATCCTGCACAGAGGGGCTTTTAATCGCAGAGGCGTTACTACCAAAAGGGACCTGCAGTGGCCAAGTTTCAACTAAAACCAGCTAAAACGAGATAAGACTAGGATAAGAGTGGAATATCAAAATGCTAGTTTGTTAACGCTAATCCAAATGAGCAGTAGTGAGTCACCAAAAAGAGGATCACCGTAAAGATCCTCATGGTGAAAGGGGTGAAAAGGGTGAAAAGGCTACCAGATGGGCAACCACCACGACCAAATTAACAAGATCAGCAAGAAGGAAGGGAGGCAATGGGTACCTGGAGCACCGGTTGCCTAATTGGAACCTTGGACTTGGTTCGGAAGGAGAGGTTGGGATGTGCTTCCCAAACGAGACCTGAGGTCTCGTTTTCAGAATTACCTACAATTGCGCTTCTTAGATGATCCTGGATGCAGAATGCCAGAGACATGGGTGTCTTGCAAGGTCAGTCCATTTCCATCAAAATAGTGTCCACTCAAATGGGAACTGTCCACAACCACACCTCCTTTGAAGTGTAGTTTACCATACTCATATAGTTCGTCACCAAAGTACCAGAGGTCCCCTATGAGATGAGCACCCATTAACTTTGCATAGTGGCCAAATATTGGAGTTCCGTACAGGACCTTCTCCAACAAATTGCCAACACGAAAGACCCATACAGCATTGATGTATACTCCAAAAAAGCTGATGTGGGTGTGCTTTGGCAACTTGTATAGTATGCCCTTAACAGCTCTTGTCAAGAGTATCCAAATAAACCACTGTAGTACAAAAGCTGCGACCAACCCAAGCGCAGCAATGCCAGATGATGAACTGGTTGTAGCCGCAAGGCCAATCTCGTAAGAAGGTATGATGGAGGCAAAAAGAATCACATTCAACAAAGCCTGCAGCAGTTCGTGTAGTGCGGTACTGCTACTAGGCTTGGACACATCATGGTTTGATTGGTTCAAGTCATAAACACTTTCAGACACATCTGACCTTGAAGGAATTACCGATTGCATAATCTTGACACCCGAATGAAGATTGGAATTGTAACCAATACTGCTGTTGATGATCTCAATCTTGCCACCTTGTTGCTTGCTCAAGTCTAGAGAGATGGCTGAGGCAAAAGACTTTTGGATCTTCACAAAATCAACCTTTGATGGTTGGAAGTGTACATAGAGCCCATTTATGGATGATTCCAAGTCAATGTCAAGGCCATGGAGGAAGAAGATGAGGTTCCAGACTTTTGATGCACCACAGAAAGGAGCAAGAGCAAACCCAGATGCATGGAAGTGGAAGTCACATGCCCAGTTGGTTGCCCGGCGGTAGAGTGAGCCCTCGTACTCGTCTGATGGGTTCCGTTTTCCAATCAGAAGCCACTTGAAGGCCAAACTGGAGCAAAGTGCCAGGATGGAAGTGAATGGCAACAACAGGATCCAATAAAAAAGACCTCCATACCGCCATGAGGGCAAGATTTGATGAAGCACAATGCTAACAACAAAGGCAAGTGTAAAACGATGGTATGACTCAAACATGATCCAAACCATCTTGAAGACATCCAAAATGGACTCCTCAAAACAGCTTGATTCGTGATGAATATATGATCCAGCATGGCATGCCGGGTTGCCCTTGGCAAGGACGCCATCAGATACCATTGCACCCTCTTCAACAGCTGAAAGCTTTGCTACCTTGCTGCCATCCCCAATTGTGGCCCGTGGGCTCACCATACCAGAGATTTGGCTGTCATTTCCAACCACAATTGGCCAGAAAGTGATCCTTGGACTGTCTTCTGTTGACCAAGAGAATGTTCTGCACTTTAGAGGGTGACCGATACTTGTGTTGCTCCCCACCTTCACAAGGTCAAATTCACGGATATAGGACTCGATCTTGGCAGACCATGCCAGGTCAGCACCAAGAATCCAGTAGAAGATCCAAATGTATTTGGTTCCTAGAACAAGATGTCCTGCAAGGTATTCCCAAACGTCAAGAATCCTGTCAACAAACCACCATCGGATATAATCCCAGGATAAGAGCTCAAATTGTCTTGGAAGGTACTTCCCAACAACAACAACCTTGCATAAAACCACAATCATTGAGAAGGATAGGATGAAGAGAGGAAAGGTCAGGGGCATAAGGGCCCAAAATACTGGGCCGAGGCAATCTCCATCTTCAGGCGAGTCACATTGGTCCAGTACCCAAGATACTAGGAAGTAGGACGGAACTGCTGAGATCAAGACTAAGAGAAGAATCAGAGCTGATCCAATGGATTGGATAACTCCAAGCTGTAACTTGCTCATCCTGGATCTGGATGAATTCCATTGAAAGCCTGGGTGATCATCGATGGTTTGCATGGGAAACCTCTTCCTCTCAGATGCGACCAGAAACTCGTACAGATCTTTTGGGGTTGCACAAAGTTGCTCAAAGTTCACTGGTAACACAATATGCAATTCCTCCTCCACTCGGTTCCTCAGCTCAGCACTCGTGAGTGATGTGAGTCCATTCTCAGCCCATGATTTTGATGTTTCAACTGCATGACCAAAGACAGATATGATGGTGTTCCCATATCTGGTGGAGAAGTCATTTGGGCCCACAGCTTCAGCAAGTCTAATATCATGCAGCCTGGAGGCTGCAGTGATTGCCTTGGCTGGATGATTTGCCAACCCCCACTGATCAAACTTGGACAGCCAGTAGCCTTCATCAAGAGTAAGCTGATCTTTGCTCTCTGGTGCAGGTGAGATGTATCCAAACTTTTCGGCACAGGAGAGGTTCAGCTTCCCAAAATATATCAGAGCGTCTCTTGATAGGATTGGTTCATTCTCAAACTTGGTCAAACCTAGTTTCCTTCCGATGGTCTGCACAATCAGGTACAAGCTAGTTATCCTTGCATGAAAGAAAGTTGCACCGACATCTCCGATGATGCAAGGAAGCAGCAATTTGGACACCATCCAGCTGGAAGAATTTCTGTCTCCGACCCCTGAAGGTAAGAATCAACAAGATATCATAACAGTGAGATTTACCAGAACTTCCCAAGATGGAATTGTATTGTTAGGGGGGGGCACTTACAGGCAACAACATGCATATTCCAATCAATGTAGAGCATATTCGCAGCACTTGCATTGGATGAAAGCTCTATCAAAACCTTTTTTGATTCAGTAGTGGCTGTTGTAACAAGATTTGTAGCAAGTCTCCTACCAACTTCTGAGTTTTCTTTGTTACCATTCTTTTGCTCAACCCAAATAGCCTCTAACATGTTTAAACACAGGAGGATATTGATTCTTTCGACCGGTGCATTAATGGTTGGGCCTTCAGGTGATCCCAAACTTTGTTGGACAAGGTTCAGCAGTGCAGCAACTGACCTGTTCTTGATCCAAAGGAAGAATGGCAACTTCCCATACATCGAGTCTTGTTCTGGAAGGTTCAGAATCTCTTGTAGCTCCACTGGAAGATCCTGAAGATTCTGGCTGTGTGATTCCCATGCGGCATCATCATTCATCTTCTGCTTAATGCACTCAGGATTATCCATCATAAAGGTTGTCGCCCATTGAAGGACAAAGATGTGATGCACAAGTTGAGAAAGGAAACCTGCCCTGTCATCAATCAGAAGCCAGTCTGGATTCACAACGAGACTGTGAGCAAGCTGGCAGATGGTTGGGTGCTTGTCCTCGACATGCTTCAGTATTTGGGAGCACATGGCTTGCATTGCAGCTGTTGTCTTGATGGCTTTGGCCCAAGCTTCACCAATGCCAGAGACCCCTGTAAGATGAAGCTCTGAGAAATATTTGTCCAACTTGTTGGGGTCACACTCTACAGCATGAACAGCTTCAACAGCTTTGCTGGGGAGTATGTTTGTTTTGCTAAGGTCAATCTCCGGAAGATCAAGCTCATGCAGACTGCCAAGATCAAGAGATCCAGATGGTAATGTCATTGATTTCCTGCTGATTTCACGTTGAGTTCCTTCTGACAAATAGAACTCACTGCTTGTAACCCCGTTCATTGCAAAGCTGTACTCAAGCCAAGAGCTATTCTTAAAAGGTGATTCAGTTGCCTGGAAAGCTGATATGTTTGTCTGTCGTTGGAATCTGAGCAGAACAGAGGACTCCTTCCAATTACCATCAATAGTGGTCTGCCTGATCTCATTCCTCTTCAGCTTGCCAGATGTGGTCTTGGGTGTCACACCAAGCTTGAGGACAACAACCTCTGAGGCAAACAGCCCAAGGAATTGTGAAACATGGTTGGCTATCTTGACCGCCAAATCTTCATTTCCAGACTTATCAAAACCTTTGCGGCCTTCGACACTGATTCCAACACTGTCTTCCCCATGCTGGAAGGCTGTGGTCCTGCCTGGACGTATAACATCACCAAAGGCAGCATCAATAGAGAGCTCCACATCAGTTGGATAGCAGTTCTTTCCATTGATAATGATGACATCTTTGACTCTTCCAGTGACATAAAGCTGTCCATCCACAACCTTGCCCAAATCTCCAGTGTCAAGCCAGGTCCGATCATATTTGGGCAAAGCATTGGCAAAGGTAGAGGTAGTGAGCTCAGGTTGGCCATAGTAGCCAGCAGCTACACGGGGTGATTGAGCCCAGATACTCCCAACCTGTCCATCCTCAACCTCGTTTCCATCCTGGACAATTCGGAGCTTGAGGGTTGGGGAGTCTACTTCTCCACAGCAGACAAGCCCCTCAGAGTCAGGGTACGCAGAGCCACCAGTGAGGAAGACCACAGACTCAGCAAGTCCATAGATGTTGTACACATGCTCAGGTTTGATGGAGAGGGTCTTTGCTGCTGCTTCCACAACATGGCTTTGGGCTGGTTCGCCCCCAAACATGGCACGCTTTACACAACTTCAGTTGGCAGTCCTATTGGCCTGCTCTAAGCGTTTGAGGAGCAAGGCATAGGCAAAGTTCGGGGCACAAGTAAGGGTGGCCTTGTAGGTCTCTACCATGTCACTCCAGAGTAGAGGATTGGCAACAAAATCCAAAGGGGATGCCATGACAAGGGAAGTCCCAGCATAGAGAGAAGACATGAATCCAGCTACAAGCCCCATGTCTGTTCAAAGAAAGAAGACATGTGCCAAAATTTAGAGGATTGCAACTTTGGAATGCCCCAGGATAGAGACCAACAGATTTGAGCTTACCATGGTATTGTGGGACCCATAGGACCCCCACTGTAGGATCCATGTTTGCAGTTGTATCTGACATGGCATCAATTCCAAAAAAGTTTTCTACTAGGTTGCTGTGACTGACCATGACTCCTTTAGGTCGGCCCGTACTACCAGAAGTGTACTGAATAAAGCAGACTCCATTTGATTCTCCCAGAAAGGTCTCATATCCTTTGGGCTTGCTACTGAAGTTTCTCTTCTTGATTTGTAGTTTGTCAGTTCCAATCCAAGTGACACCAGTCTTGTAGAGGATGCTGGCTGCAGTCATGGCAGTGGCGAAGGCACTGGTGGATAGGGCATACTTGGCCCCGGCATCCACTGCAAATCTGCGGAGCTTTGGCATATCTGTTTTGAGCTGATTGGGGTTGGGTGGATAAATGGAGCAGGGGACAACTCCAATCTTCATGGCACCAATCATGCCAGCCAAGAACTCCAGGCCAAAGGGATAGGCCACCATGACACGGTCACCCTTTTGGCATCCAAGCTTCAGGAGTCGAGCAGCCACTGCATTTGATCGTTCTTCTACTTGTTTGAATGTCATCTTGTCCTGTTCCTTGCACTTGATGTCAACCCAGGTGAAGACAACCTTGTTGGGTGTCTCTAAGGCATGGTGGCTGAGGGCATCAAGGATGGTGGAATAGAACTTCATTGTTGCTTCTGTTGCTGTTGCTGTTGCTGCTGTTGTTGTTGTTGCTGCTGTTGCTGTTGCTGCTTCTACCAATAGGGTCGATGCTGGAAGGACGATTGATGGTTTTGACTCTAGCTGATGGAGGTTTGGTTTTATGATACTGTGTCGATCGATCATTCTGGCTGCATAATCATGACCAGATTTGATGTTGACTCATCGCTGCATGGAACTGAATGATTTATCGAACCCGGCCGAAAAAACTTCACAACCATCACCATACGAGAACAATAAGGAAGTCGACGTATAACAATTGAGAAAAGGAATGGTTAAATAAATCGTAGCTGCGCCTGAAGAAAACTCCGGAAAGCTAAAGGCAGCGGATTACAGCTGTACTGCAGGGCACATCATAAACTAACTGATCCAATCGTCAGTTTCCATCGATATTGTTGGCTCGATCTAGTGGTGGACCCTCTACCCTCTATAGCTAGCTACTGTAGCTGTAGAGCTGGTGTCCCGGTATAGCCTGCATGCATCCTTCTATTACGAAGGCTGCGTGTTGTGTTTACACCCATTGCTGTTCGTGTGTTGATGTGTGATCGACAAAGGCTATGCGATGGATTCGATTCTTCCCTCGCCGTCATCAAGAAAGATAAACCAACAAAACCCAACATGCAGAACGAGTGCATGAGCAGCTCGATCCCGTCGAGTGCTCAGTCGAGTCATCCAGGGTCGTTGGGTAAAGACGTGGTGCAGGACTGAGTTAACCGTTATCAGCCGATCTCGAAACCGGCTGATAAATCCAATACGGTTACTAGCTAGTACTCTAGTCCTGTGTCGTATTCAACCTCCTTACCGTACCCAATGACCCAGGCAGTCAGCAACCATGAAATAATGAGGGTGCCTGACAAACCTATTGGTCTCGCATACTCGCATACATACATGTCACCAGGTGGCAAGTAGAATAATAAATAATAATAATACACACATTTTTAAAATAAAATTGCATTACCGATTCCCCATGACCAGGGTGGGTTTGGCAATGACAGCAAACACCTTGGTATTGGCGCTAGTAGTAGTAGTGGCGCCTCCAGCACTCGTTTGTTTGTGCGTACTGACAGCAATACGATTTCCATTGAATTTGGCAATATCGACCCGAGACCCGAATCCATCGTCGATTCCCGGAACGCCATTGACATCGCCTCCTACTTGTTCCCAATCGGCGAGTCCGTCGGACCACGTGTAGACGCGGACATATCCCGTTGCTGACTCGGAGGATGATTGTTCGAGACTTCCCACCACAAACTTGGTCCCATCGTCGGTCGTAGCAACACTGTATCCAAAGACATCGTCTTCCTTCCGACCGTACAATGTGGATCCCACCTGAACCCACTTGTCGTCGTCATTCTCATTCGTACTATTACTACTCCCCCCCGTCCAATCGTAGACCGTAACGGCCGCTTGAGGTCCTCCCAACACGACCCGATTTCCACTGGCCGACAATGCCACGGTGGCGGCCCAAAAATTGGATCCCATGGGCATCCACTCGCTACCTTGCCACTTAAAGACGTGCACGTACCCGGCCGTATCGCGTTGTCGCGTTCCAATGGCAATCCGATCGCCTGTGGCGGACATGCTGACATCGCATTGGGCGGGTTGGAGGGGTAACCCTTGTCCATCTTGCAGTCGCAACGGATCTCCTAGGGGTTCCCACCGACGAGTCGATGAAAACTGGTAGACGCGCACGACATGATCGTTGGCACCCACAGCGACGAGACGAGTGCCATCGGCATTCAACGCGACACTGGCCCATGGTTGATTCGCATTGGTAGTATCCACTACAGTTCCTCCTTGCAACTGCCAGTTGTTGCCTTCGTTACATTGAGCGGCACTTCGAGAAGTCGTAGCTGTCGTAGTGGTAGTAGTAGTAGTGCATTCTTCCGTGTTTGTTGTCTTGGATTGATTCCAGTAAAAGACACGTTCGTGTCCGGCAATGAGATATCCATTGCGTGCCAAAGCGGTCGTCGTCGAAGGACTAGTAGTAGTAGTCGTAGTAGTCGCAGCAGAAGAAGAGGAAGATCCTCCAACGGAAATGCCAAATCCCATTTGTTGCCAAGACCACGGAAAGGACGTGGTCGTCGTATTCGTGTTGGTGGTATTGCTGCTGCTGCTCGTACTAGTGCTGCTTGTGGGAGACGTTGTGGGAGGCGGTGGTGTTTGCCATTCCCAAACTTCGAGAAAATCTCGTTGTTGTGGTCCTTGCGTCGCCAAGACGGCAAATCGATTGCCATCGCGCGAGAGTGTCACGGAATGGGCGCCCGTAATGGGTTCGCCCAATTGCAAAATGGCACCCGTGGCCGATCGTGTCACCAGTGCTACTTGCGTATAATTGGACCGCACGGTGCTCTGGAGACGCACATTCGTCGCGTTGTATCCGGAAAACCACAATTGGTTGTCCTTTTCATTGGTAGTGGATGCATCTTGTTGTTGTTGCTCTGCAGTAGTACCATTGGACGACAGGAGCGTTCCATTGCTGTCATAGATCAAGAGATTGTTTCCATTATTGGCGGCGCCAGCGACAGCAGTGTCATCCATTCCCGCTTTGCTTTGCGAATTATTGCGCAGTGGAATGGCAATGGCCAACGTAATGGCCGTCACAATTAAGAGACAGGTAATACAGCCCAAGACTTGTGCGGCCCGCACGACTTTGGCTTTGGTCTGTTCGTGGGCGCGATGACGACTCATATCGAGACCTGTCAAATTGCGGGTCGCTATTTGCGATTCGCCAAGGCCCGATCGATGATGCGCCAATTGGAACCGTTCCAAACGCGATGCATTTTTGGTTCTGTCAAAATTATTGACCACGAGTTCATCCTCCGGATACTGTTCCACACTGGGATTGCCCGATCGTCGATGGTGGCGGCCATTATTATGCTGATTATGATTATGCTGATGATAGCCATTGCTGTAGACAGCCGTTGATGCACTGCTGCTGCGCACACCCGTACTCGTGCGGCTGTTGCTGACACCCGCTCGACCAGCACTACTAGTACGAGTAGGATTAGGATTAGTATGATCCAACGCCGACAAGGAAGCTTCCAAGACGGCCGCAGTGGCAGTACTCGGTTTGCGATCCGGACTGCCGAGAGGATACAAGTCGGACACAATCTCTTCCAACGCCATGCTATCGTTGTGGTTTGCGCTGGCGCCAACCCCACTCGTTCGAAAATCCTTGGGTAGGTGAAAGCTGGCACTGCTGCCCAAACCACTGCTCGATGAGCTGCTGCTGCTCATCCCGCTCAACTCGTCCACGTTCACTACTGATGCTGCTATTACCATCTTGTCTTGTTACGATTGTGGATCGATTGATAGATAGATTGAAGATACAAAGGTAATACTCTTGTAGGTAGATGGTCCAAGAAACCAACATGGACTACATGTAATGAGAACAGCACAAATACAAATGTTGTCTCTGCATGTGTGTTTTGCGCTCCCTCGCTCCGTGCACAGCTCAATGGTCAAGGAGCAGCGCATTCCGATGACTGTCTCCGTTAAGCCTTTCACTAGATATTCTTACAAGGTTTAGTCACGTTGTCATTGAGACTGGCATTCAATAAGTCGAAAAGGAGCATCCTTCGGAAAGAGTCATCATAAAAAATAGGTTTTACACCAATAGAAATGTACTACCGTAGTAGGGTTCATGCTAACTGTGCCTGCGGTCGACTTGGAGGTGTCGGGAAGCGAAAAAAGCGAAAACAGGAGCAATGCACTTGTGTAGCTCTACTAGCTAGTAGCTACTAGCTAGTAGTAACCAACTAACTGTAGGTGACCTTTATCATTGCTCTGGTGTGTTGGAAGCGGAATGAAGAATGAGGAGATCTCCGATCGGATCCGCGGTATTGTACAAAGTGGCGTACCCTACCGTACGGCACAGGATGGTGTTTGCTGCTTCCATTACGGTACCTACTTTTATAATTATTCCATGCCAGCAAAGATCATACCGTACGGTACAGTACCATAGTGCGCGATGATACATAATCCAATACTGTAACACTAATGTGCAGATAGATGTGCTCCGAAGGAGATACCAGTGCTGCGGTTGCCGGATTGAATAGAATACAATAGAATAGAATCCGAGAACGTTGATAGAATCGAATCTGTCTGCCGCGGCTACTTCTAGATCGAGCTGCTGTGTGCTGTCATTGGCCTCGGCATCAGGCGTCGCACCCTCTCAGGAGGCCAGTGTGGTCGGTGAGCAGACTTGACTGTGGGAAATACCCGAGCCTTAGCTCGTGGGTAGTCCTCAAGCAAATCTCATCTGAATCCGTTATTAGACGTTCAGTTTTTTTTTTTTTGGCCTCGGCATGTTGTAGTTGTTGGATCAGAGTGGTCTATAGTATTGTAATTAGTCAATGTTGTTCTAGCTAGCTCATTGACCAACAACATCAAGAGAGTGGAGGTCGACCGTGGAAGCTGCTTTTGGCCCTTCCACGACTGAAACATCACCGCACCTCAAGGCCATCTCGATCGGGATCGACAATAGAACTGGATCCCGACGAGCAGATCCAGACTTGAGGAACCACAATGATCGAAGATGTCAATCAAACAATCCAAGTGCTATCTATATATATATAGTAGCTAGCTAGCTTATCAAAATGACAACCTCTTCTTCCCCATTTACCGATAGTTTCTTACCCAACGTGACTGGCTCTGTAGCCCGAATCCGCGACAACTTTCGTCTCCCTTACCCGAGGGGACAGAGTCGGGGTGGTACCATCTGCGAACTCTTCCTAGAGGTCAAATGTGTAGATGTCCCGACGTTGTTCAATGAAACAGGAGATGCCCGAGACTGGTTCCGGGGGGTCTGGTGTCCTCTTGACACCCATCAGTTCGACTGGGAGGGGATTCCCGTGTGCAACAATGATACCACATCCTTCATCCAGAACTGCACAGATTTGGATTACTTGGCGAGTACGGGAAAGTACAAGCGCAAAGCGCAGTATTGTCCTTTGGGACGTACGTCCTGTTGGATGTTGGAAGTAGCTGGTCAAGCCGCTTGTTGATCCAGCCAGTTATCTTCCTTGAGGGTCATCCAACCTTGACTCGTAGAGCCCATTGTTTGTCTGTCTGTCTTGATCCACCTCTCTTTTCTATGGGTGTATCAAGACTGCTCTTTGGTTCACCAAGTCATTCCCATTTTTGATCAAGCCAATTTGCCTCATCACTAACTTTTTGCTTGTCTGCTTGTTTGCTTCAGAGGACTCTATGGCCAAAGCTTGCTTGTCCTCGATGCATACTACGCAATTTTACACAGACGAATGGAAATGGAACAGCCATCATAGGTGGAGATCCCAGCAACCAAACAGCACCGCCTGCGATAATTCTGAATGTCACGGGCCATTCCGACGGTAACATTTTTGACCATGATGCACCAATCACTGCAGCTGATGCAGGGAATGAAACCACGTGCCAATGTTCAACGGAAGGGCAAGGAATAAAGTCAGGAAGCAGGAGATTGTTGATAGATGGCGCAGTGGTGGCGCTTTCTACCATTATTTTCACGTCCCTACTACAGTCGGTCTCCAACTAGCTAGTCTAGCCTGCAACTTTGTAGCTTTACAATGCCGACCTATCACTAGCTAGCTAGATGCTCGTACCGGTAGATCTAGGGTTCCCAAGACAACCATCCCCCATTCTAGCCAGCGCTTGGTGTCTTTCTCCACACCCACACCCCCGCGGCATCCATTCTGCAACTTCTTAGTCCAGCCCTCCCAGTAAAAAAAGCACATCCCTGCAAGCTATAGCCCTGACAGGGCAATATGTTGCCCTTTTGCAAGGCTTCAGTGTTGCCTTCAGCTTCTGTGCCACAGCTTTCAAGGTTAGTTCACTGGACAGAGGGCACAGTCACACCCACAGAGCAAAGTCCCTTCACAGGGAGGAGCATTGACTTTGACAGAAAGCAAGCCCTGAGCTGTAGTTATCCAATGATCTTTGTACATCTTGCTGCACAGTTGCTCAGGAATGCTGCCTGCCAAGGATGTGTTCTTGACAACCAAGCTAGTCAAGTCTCTCAATGCTACGAGCTCTCTGGGAAGAGTGCCAAATAGTTGGGTGTTGTTCTCGAGTTCTAACCGCCTGAGATCCGCCAATAAACCAACCTCAGTCGGTATTGAACCCGAGAACAGATTGGAGCTGCTTTGCCAATTCTGCAAGTGTCTGAGCTGGGAAAAGAGACCAGTTGGTAGTGTGCCTTCCAAATGGTTTGTCATCGATAGATACACCTCTCAACTCAGTGAGATGTGAGAAAAGGCCCGGAGAGAGTGTCCCCACCAAATGGTTGGATCGGAAGTTGATGTATTTCAAATCTGCAAGGCACCATCAAGATAGTTAGTTCAGAAGCACCACACACAGGCAATAACCAATCTTGCCGAGCAGAACTTACGGGACACTTTGGCCAGCACAGTTGGTACAGTTCCAGAGATGGAAGATGAATGCATGCCCAATGCGGTCTGTCAGCAAGAAGACGACATTGTTAGGAATTGATTGATGAAAGCACAGGATTGCTGCCAACATGAAGCATTCATACTATTTTGGTCAACTTTCCCAGCTCACTCGGTATTGTCCCAATGAGACTATTGATACTCAACGAGAACAACGACAAATTAGTCAGTTTGTCAATGGCACCTGTGAAGAATAACATAGTGAACACAAGTTAGGTTCATCCTTTTTACTCAACTGAAGTTAGGTGCACTGCCTTACTGGTGATAGGAGCCTTCACACTGCATTGCTCGCAAGATAGCGAAAGGAGTTCCAACTGGGGCATGTTGTCACAAATGTTTTGAAGAAGAGGTTCAGTGATCAATCCTGGGCAGTCTCTGATTGTCAATTGTTTCAAATTTGGCAACTGGTAGATTTCACTGGGAAAGGAGCCTGTGCAACAAGAGAGCCGAATGCACGTGGTTAGCATTTATTACAATACAAGGCCCTGCGTCGTGAGATCTGTACTGACTGTATGCACGCACCTGAAAAATCTGTGGAGGTCAGTTCAAGCTTTGTGAGGTGGCACAAATTGCCAATTTCGGTAGGGAGGGGTCCAGTGATCATTTTGTTGGACCCAATTGTGAGTTCTATCAGGCTTTCCAGTCGACCCAGCTCTGTTGGCAGTGAGCCAGAAAGGCTAGTAGCAAAAAGCATGAGGCTGGTCAACTTTGTGAGCAGACCAAGCTCTGTTGGAAGCACCCCGGATACTCCCAAATTCTGCCGAAGCGCAAAATGCTGCAGTCCAGTGCTCAGCAGTGATATCTCTGGAGGTATAGTTCCCTCCAAATTGTTGGTGGAAAAGTCAAGCGATGTGATGAGTTCCCTGTCACTGCAATGGAGGTCTGGCGAATCTATTGCCTTGAACGCGGTGGGGACTTGCTCCCAATGACAGTCATTTGTCTTCCAATCCAACCAGCAATGCTTCTTGACCCAGTAGTCACCCTTGGTTGAATAGTAAAAGGTGACCAGCACAAACAGTTGTCGTAACTTCCATTCTGGTAGGACATGAATGCTGGTATCACTCATGAGCCATTCATAGGCCCTGGCTTGCGGAGACTCACGGTCTAGCATGGCTCTCTGTGTAGAGTCAGGTAGAGCAAGAACATGCAGCAAACTTGTGGGTGCCGGGGTTTCTACGTCACCAGCAGCGGATGGACTTTTCATCCACCCATTTTGGTGTTGCCGTATCCATTCACTGCTGTTTCTTGTTCGGATTGCCAAGAATACTGCCAGAATGATTGCCACCGCTGCCATACCCACAATCGTCTGTATAGACAGGGCGAAGTATAGCTTTCGTCTCCAATACTTTCTGATTCGGTGGAACCGCATATCCGGTACTGCATTTTGGAGTAGCCCATCGTCCTCGTGGACCAGATGCGCAATAATGTCGCCCTCACGGCTGTTTTCCCGACTTGCAATGTCCTGGCTTTCGATAGTATTCTCATCAGCTAGGCTGTCATTGTTGTTGTTACCACCCCGACGAGACCAAGAGCCTGGCCCCTCCACCGCAATAGCACCTGGGAAAACTTGTGCTACGCCTGTTTGTCTGTTCAGGTCAGGAATTTGCGTTGGTAGTTCAGCAGCTGGAGCTGCATTGAGCTCTGTGAGAACTTGACTGGGAACAGAAATAGTCGTGGTGTTGTCTGTGTCAACAGGGTCCCTTGGTGAGCCACCTTGCTCTTTGAGTACTACGAGCTGAATGGTCTCAGCAGTATCTTCCTCTTCCATTTTGAGTTTTCCCACCTCGAGATCCGTATCATCGGCTAGAGAAGAAACCATGGCGGCAATGGCGCCAACAGTCACATGATCGAACTCACAACGAGTAGAACTTTCGTCATCATGGATGAACCCTGGTGGGATCCCTCCGAGATCCTTGTTGTCCTTGCTGCTGGACGACATGGTGGCGATTGTACACGCAAGTGTCGTTTTAACGAGTCGAGTCGAATCGACCATGCAGCTATTCCACAGCTGCGAAAAATAATGAGGTTCCTAGCTAGCTAGCTAGCTGACTGAGGGGCTTTCGCTGGGACTATTGCTTTGGCTGCTGTTTTCGGTTTCCTTGGGTTTTGGGAGAGTTGGAGGAGATGGAATCTCGGTGGGAAATAGGGAACACCTGGCAGGAAAAAGAAGCTAAAAAGACTGGTTTCATTAAATCGTTATGTCTCGTCATTGTTGAAGTTTGAACGCAGAGAATATCAGTGGACTCTAGTAAAGTACGGCTGATCCAAACGATTTAGTAATGAGTGCTCTGAAGGTTAAGTAAAACCTGCATCCAATAGCCATCGACGACACCCTCGAATCTCCTCTTGCAGCTCTTTTGACGTCTAAATAAAGCTCATCAACTCTAAGGCCGAAACTGAAGGATTCGAATCAATCGCGTCTTTTGCAAGCAGTTATTTAAAGAAGAGTTCTCAAGCCCTTTCAGTGGGACAATTGTGGCCATACTCGAGGAGTATTACTTAGCTATTATTTAGCTCATTATTTACAAAAAATAATGACTTTATGCTTCATGTAGTCTTGAGGACATAAGGACAGTCAACGAGATTACAGCCAGTTTGTGCCAACTTGAGGTTGCTGCTCGAAATGTGTATTCTTGGACCAGGGCATCCAACTCATCGAACTCGTCCGGAGAGACGGATGCTAAATGCATTGGGCCAATAGCCCTGTTTGGATGACCAACAAAAGTTTCTGCAAATCTGAAAACATGAGCTCTGAAACATTCTTTGGGAAAGAGGACCACGAAAACGTCAACGTGTTTGATCTTCGTACCGTTCCTCTCAAATTGTGTTGCTTCCAAATTGAACAGTTCCAACCACGAGAGTCACCCAAATTCTATCGGTACCGTCCCGTGCCGGCCAGTGCTTGGGCATCCATTGCCATGCCATTGCAATGCAAGTATCGCACACTGGAGAGACGAACAGCTTCGGTGGGAAACTAAAAACGACTGTGAGGGACACTTGTGGAGAGAGCTTGTTGTGTGGGGCGTCCCGTTCCCGTGATCTAGGCGATTGTGTCCCACGGTAATGGTTCATCATCACCTCGACTGGAAAGGTTCCCTGGACTTGAGCATTTCCAACTGGAGCAAGTTGCGAATTCCAGTCCAGATAGTCCCAATGAGGTTGATACCGAAATTGATGCTTCATAGACGGGTCAAACATTAAGCCCATTCCTACTAGCGGCAGCCCCTGCGCTGCCACCCAATTGTTTTGGCGCAGCCAAAGATTTTGAACGAATTGAATCCATCCTAATGCAGGTCCAACAATTCCCCCTCCTCCACCAAATCACAGGCGTCGTTCGAAGACTGCCGCCTGTAGAACTGACTCAGTCTCGAAAGTAGGGTGCGAAAAAGTAGTTGCATTCGCGTACAGCCAATGCGTGTGCTCGGAAGGCGTACTGTGGGGCGTAGGTGGCATGGTGACCAAGGCACATCGTTGTACGGGTAGTTGGAGTTGGGCGATATCCTCCAAAAGCCACTCGTACGACGCTTTGGCTTGGAGAATGTCGGTATCTGTTTGGATGGCCAGTCTTGTCTCATTGGGAAGCAAGGATTGTAGGGGGGAGATCTCCTTGGGTGTGGTCGTGATGACGGAAGGAGCTTGCGTCGTGTGCATTCTCCTCCCCAGACAATGTCATCGAGAGCACGGCTGCCACTACGACAATGATCAGGACCAAGGCAAGAGCGCACGTACTGTTAAAGCTTTGAATGCCTAGATAGTTTTGGACATAACTATGGCTACTAGATATCAAGCAAACAAGACTCCTCATCCGCTACGACGTGGCCCCCTTTCTTTTTCGTACTGGGTGCCATGGCATCCTGGAACTGACACTTAGTACCCACACCAGGTCTGAGGAGAACCTTCATTGGACAACTTTCTGGACCATGCACCACTGCTCCAGCAGAAGCATAACAACCAGGGTGAAGAATGCCAGACACATAAGTGTCATCTATTGTAACCCCATTCCTGTCAACATAGTGAGCCATCACATAGGAACTGTCCACAATGGTGCACTCTTGGAAATGGAGTTTCCTGTATTCATAGAGAGTGCTGCCAAAGTACCAGAGGTTGCCATCCACTTCAGAACCCATCATTCTGACATAGAAGGCAAACATGGGAGTTCCATAGAGAAGGAAAACAAGCCAGTTGCGGCAACGGAAGAACCACACGTTGCTGATGTATACTGCTTAGAGAACCTGCTGGAGACTGTGGGGTGAAGTCAACAGTACACTTTCAACTACCCCGGCCATGAGAAGCCATACAAGTAGCTGCATTATGAAAGTTGCAGCCAACCCCATTCCAACAATAAGCAGTGAGGAGCTCTTGGTGGCCATAAGACCAATCTCATAGGCGGGAATAAGAGAGACAAACACAACCACATTCATCAACTGCTGTGTTCCCTCAATGAGGAGCAGGCCTGTCAATTTGGGCTTGAATGCCTGTCCAGCTGCATTCAAATCATAAATGCTTTCTGACACAGTAGATCTTGGTGGGATCATGGATCCCATTATCGTGACTCCGGCATGAAGATGGACATTGTAGCCAACACTGCTGTTGATGATCTCAACCTTGGAGACAGCTTTCTTGCTGCTGAGATCAAGGGATATATTGGGGAGAAATGATTTCCGGATCTTGATGTAGTCAACCTTGGAAGGGGAGAACAAGCTAGATTGAGGTTTGAAGTGGAGCTCTGACACAAAGTCAACATCAAGGCCATGGAGAAAGGGGATGAGGTTTGAGATCTTGGAATGCCCAAAGACAATCGTGAGGGCCCAAGAGGCAATACGAAAGTGGAAGTCACAAGCCCAGTTGGTTGCCCGGCGGTACAATGAATCTTCATGTGCATCGGATGGATCACGCTTCCCAATCAAAACCCATTTGAGTAATATGCTTGTGACAAGAGCAAGGAAAGAAGCAACAGGATACCACACAAACCAGTGCAGAATGGTGGAATATTGCCAAGCGGGCAAGACATTGTTGAGTAAGAGATGGACCAAATAGGAAATTGCAAAGAAGTGATATGCTTCAAACAACGTCCAAAGAATCTTGAGGGCATCAAGCATGGAGTCCTCCACATGAGTTGGTTCTGGATGCTTGAATGGGCCAGCATTGTAAGCTGGATTGCCTCTGGCAAGGACACCCTCAGGTACAATGACTCCCTCTTCAATAACAGATAGTGTTTCCACCTTGCTACCATCTCCAATTTTGGCCCCAGGACTGATCATGCCAGCGACATGGCAATTTTCTCCAATAACAACTGGGTGGAATGTCATCTTGGGGCTTTTTCAGCTGACTCTGAGTAAGAGAACCTTCTGTAGATTATCGGCTGCCCAACTTTCGAGTTGTTGCCCACTTTCACAAGGTCGAATTCACGGATATATGACTCTATCTTAGCAGACCACACCAGGTCTGCTCCAAGAAGCCTGTAGAAAATCCAAATGTACTTGGTCTCAACAACGAATTGACCCACTATGACTTCCCAAAGATCAATGAGCCTGTCCAGAAACCACTAGCAAACATAGTCCCACGATAGGAGCTCAAATTGTTGAGATTGATATTTCCTGACAACAACAATCTTACAGAGTACCACAATCACTGAGAAAGACAGAATAAATAGAGGAAAGGCAAGAGGCAAGAGTACCCAAGAGACTGGCCCACCTCGCTCCTCTTTTTCCTTTGTGTCAGAGTGGCCCAGGACCCAGTTGACAAGGAAGTAGGAAGGGACAGCTGATGCAAAGAGCAAGAGAATAATGGCAAGTAGTCCAACAGTTTGGACTAGAGCAAGTTGAAGTTTGCTGAGCCTGAACCCTGATGAGTTCCTTAGGAAGTCAGGGTTATTGTACAGGTCCTGCTTTGCAAAGCTCTTGCTCTCTGATGCTTCCAGGAAGGCTGAGAGTTCAGTTGATGTTGTGTAGAGCTGTTCAAAGTTTGCTGGGAGAACTACGTGCAATGTTTCTTCCACCTTGTTCCTGAGCTCAGCACTCTTAAGAGATGTAAGTCCATTCTCAGCCCATGTTTTTGATGTTACCACTTCAGAACCCAAGACAGATGTGATGGTGTTGGCATATCTTGTGGAGAAGCAATCTGAGTCTGTAGCTCCACATGCAACTACACAACTAGGTAAAGTGGAATCTTGGTGGCTTGTCAGAGTTTTGTCAGTTCTTGCTGGTAGGCCACTTGCTTGATATGTTTGGTTTTGCGCAATTCCACAAGGCAATGCGGCAAGATTTTCATCAGCTTGACCTCTCACAGGAACAGTGTTGCAATGCCGCTTGGACAGTAGCAACACGGAAGACTCCTTCCAGTCACCAGCTATGGTTTTCTGCCTGATCTCACTCCTCTTCAACTTTCCCGAGGTGGTCTTTGGAGTAACACCCAGCTTTAGAATTACAACTTCACCGACAAACAAACCATGAACACATGATACATGGTTGGATACTTTGATGGCCAAATCTTTGTTTGCTGACTTGTCAAACCCATTTTGAGCCTCGAGTGTGACACCAATGCTGTCCTCTCCAAGCTGAAAGGCTGAGGTCCTTCCGGGACGGATAACATCCCCAAAAACCTCATCAATGGATAGCTCTTCGTCTGTTGGGTAATAGTTCTTTCCATTCACAATGATGACATCTTTGACTCTGCCAGTGATGTACATTTGCCCATCAACAATCTGCCCAAATCACCAGTTTCTAGCCAAGAGCCTTCATATCCTGGCAGTGAATTGGCAAATGTAGCCTTTGTAAGCTCAGCCTGGCCATAATAACCAACAGCAACACGTGGTGATTGAGCCCAGATGCTTCCAACTTGCCCATCCTCAACCTCCTGCCCATCTTGGACAATTCGAAGCTTGAGCGTAGGCGAGTTTACTTCTCCACAGCAGACAAGGCCTTCCGAGTCTGGTTTTGCTGGTCCACCAGTGACGAGCACAACCATTTCAGCCATGCATAAATGTTGTAAATATGCTCAGGTTTGATAGCAAGCATTTTTGACACTTCCTCCACAACATGGCTCGATCTGGGCTGGTTCACCTCCAAACATGGCCCGCTTCACACAACTCCAGTCAGCTGTCCTGTTGACCTGCTTCAATCTTTTGAGGAGCAAAGCATAAGCAAAGTTGGGGGCTGAGGTGATGGTGGCCTGATATTTCTCAACCATATCAGTCCACAGCAATGGGTTGGCAATAAAATCCAACAGTGAAGCCATGACAAGGGGTGTTCCGGAATATGTAGCACCCATAAACCCAGTCACGAGTCCCATGTCTGGATAGTGAGGGGGGTGAGGTACAGAAAGAAGCATGGGAACGAGTCAGTAGCTGGAAACTTACCATGGTATTGAGGGACCCACAGTACTTCCAATTCATTGGGTCCCAGACAATCCGTTAAAGAAACACCTCCTTTGCATGTTTCAGCCAAGTTGTTATGATTGATCATGACTCCTTTGGGATTCCCAGTGCTGCCAGAGGTGTATTGGATGAAGCAGATATCTTCTGGTTGTCCCACATATTTCTCATAATCGTTAACCTTGTTTAGACCGCCTTTTTGGCAGAGTTCTCTTGTTCAATCCTTCCCTCAGTAAGGAAAGGCTCTTAGTCAGTCTGCCTGAGATCTACTCAGGACGGTCTTGAAGGGTAAGTTCAGTGCACACAACAGGTGCAATAGAGTGCTACAGATGCAATACTCACTCCCGGTCAACAGGAACACTTTATACTTATGTTAAACTAGTAATTGTGAGCTCTCTGGGCTCCTAATAGTCAACTACGGTGCCAGGTTTCGTGCCACTCGAAACGGGACTACCGTGGTGGCCGAAAATGCACTTTCGACTACCTTTCGGCCTCCGAATTTCCTACCGGTACATACCAGACAACCAAATATCATCACATAAGGACCTTCTTAGGCCATCTTCTCATAATGGGCTCCAATACATAGGAGTCAAGCACAAAG
>CAICTM010001944.1:0-20433 GCA_903772945.1 Seminavis robusta
TCGCCGTACCGCAGCTTTCGTGGAAATGGAGTGAAAGCAAGCCGAATTTAACAGTTAAATTGATTTCGCGTACGTACGGAGGAAGAAAGAGGTGCGAATACCTGGTTAGGACCAACTCTCACAACCCACAACCACACCAATAGCCCAAATACTGCCCAAATACACCCGGAGGCGAACAACAGTAAAGGAAAGCTCTCTGTGGTTTGTTCCACCAGCCAGCTACTCATTCCACCACGCCTTGCTTTAGAAACCAACTACGTTGAGCATTTGGATCATTGATCTTCATTCTTCGTTATCTATCTTCCTACCGTACTAGTCTATTTCATCTTCATTCCTTGCTGCTCACACACTAACTAACTACAATGATTCGACTATTCCGAGGCAACAGCGCCAAGAAGAGGCAGATGGCGCGAGATCCCGAGATAAATCCGTTGGCGTCTCTTCAGTCGATCAAGCACATGAACTACGTAAGCGACAATATGCAGACGAGCAAGTTGGCCAAGTCATGGGCGATTGCCGAGACCAAGGTGGTCAATATCCTTCGTGTGTCGGCCATTATAGCTCTGCTGGTGGCGGCCGCAGTAGTGGCGACCGGTGTGTTTCTGTATACCCGCAATGGGGAAGAGCAAGATTTCCAAATTGCCTTTGAAGACAGTGCGATTCAAGTGATTGACAGCTTCCATGAAGCCATTGAACGCAATATGGGCGCTGTGGCTTCCTTGAGCAATAGCATCACCAGTTATGCGCTGGAAACCAACAAGAGTTTTCCATTCGTCACTTTGCCGCACTTTGAAATCAAGGGATCGGATATCAGGGCACAATCGGGATCCCATTTACTCCATTGGTGTCCGCTCGTGTCAGATCACAACAGGGGGGATTGGGAAGAATACTCCTTTCAAAATAGGCATCATGCTACGCAAGCCATACAGTATGACACCAAGTATCGCATGGAACAAGATCAGATGTATGGCTATGGAACAAGATCAAGACAACGACAACTGCAACAGCTACAAGCTCAGAATGAAACTGAAATGGAAACACAACAATTCAACGAGGATCTGGAAGCTCTAGTATCAACGGATACCCAAGGAGTCTTGGGGGTCCGTCCCACCACTCTTAACGACGGGTCAAATTACCATCCCTATATCTGGACCTCGGGATCAACCACACCCAGAGGAGATGTCCCCCAAGGATCCGGAGACGGAAATTACATGCCCCTTTGGCAGCAAAGGTAAGGACCCAGAATGCGACACAGCCTGCATATATTATAGAGAGCTGAAACTGACCTTTATTTCATTCCCTTGCTGTATTGCTTGTTTTTGTTTCTATTCTATTCTCTTGACCAGTCCTGCCGATGCCCGCCTAGCTTCAGCGCTCAACTTGGACGTTGCCAGATCAAAGTTCATCGCCAAGGATCTCATCCATACAATGCAAACGGAACAAATGGCCGTTTTGAACATGGCGGCAGAGCCAAGGGAAATATCAAAGGCACAATTCCAATACTATCTGAAAGTCTCACAATACAGACATCGAGCAGAAGAACTCGTCGACGACTGGCATACGCTGCTGTCCTATCCCGTCTTTGATACCTTTGACGCAGACACACGCAACTTGGCTGGCATGATCACCACCGATATTTACTGGAAAGTCTTTTTTAGCAATTTGCTACCCACCAATCTGCGCGGGCTTGTCTGTGTCATTACAAACTCCTTCAATCAGACATTCTCCTACCAAATTGACGGTGCCGTCGCCACAGCCCTGGGCATGGGGGATCCACATGATCCAAAGTACGAAGAACTGGTTTTGTCCACAAACATCAATTCCTATTTGAGTGAACGGGCGGGACCGGAAAACAGGGCCTACCAAACCGTGCATCTCAGTGATACAGTGCAATACACTATTCATGTCTATCCATCCAAGGTGACGAAGGATTTGTTTGTATCCAACCAGCCGGCCGTATATGCAGCGATCGTCGTCATTGTCTTTGTCTTTGCTGCCTTTGTCTTCACCTTGTATTCGGTCGTTGTGGAGCATCGGCAAAGGGTCATGAATGACAATGTGATTGACAAGGTCAAGAAGGCTGCTGAAACCGAGAGAGAGCTCAATGAGTTCCTTAGCCACGAGGTATGATATTATGATATGAGAGGGTCTTTCTTTGTTTTCGTTGTTTTTGAGTGGGTACAATATGTTGTTCTTACGGCAAAACTTTTTCTCCTGCCCAGATTCGAAATCCGTTGTCTGCCGCCATCAGTGCCTGCACGTTCGTTTCCACCGCGGTCAACGAAGCAAATCCCCTAGCTGATGAAGAGTCCCGGTCGTACGTTCGAGATGACATTGAAGTGGTCACCTCCAGGTACGTTCCGTATCGCGAACGCTTTCAAAGAGACCCAAATCACATCACTCAATACAATACACTTATCATTTCCAACGTCCATTGCCTCTCTGCAGTCTCCACTTTATCAATGATTTTCTTCGGTAAGGTTACACACAGCTCGTGCTTCTCCGGAACCGTTGTTTCTCAAGCCGCAACGCTCACTATGTTGGACTTGTTCTCTTCTGACAGGTCGATGTTGGACATCTACAGGGCGTCGGACAAGCAAATATCGGTGGAAAAGGCGCCGACAGACATCAAACACGATATTCTCGAACCAGTCTCCAATATTCTTTACAAGCGACTTGCCACTTTTGAAGTCTTGGTAGATTGCCCAGACAATCTTGTTGTCATGACCGATTCAATTCGTTTGAAACAGGTCATACTGAACCTGGTACGTAGTGTCTGTAGCGTGTTGATGATCATGGAGAAGGGTTTGTTCACTTTATGTACATTTCTCAATCGGTGTTTGGCAACTTGGACAAACTGCAGGTTCGTAATGCAAGCAAATTTGTGGAGCGTGGTTTCCTTAGGATGAGGGCAGAGGTCGTGACGGAAGGACTTGAAAGCCGAGTCCGCCTCTTTGTGGAAGATTCTGGGCCAGGCATTCCACTAGAAAAGAAGCGGGAGTTGTTTGCAAAGTACCAAGACTCCTTAGACCTACTATCCCAGGGAACGGTAAGCGTTGTGAACTGCGGTGCATCTGTCTTTGCTTGCGTTTCAATACTGCGGTGCTAACAATATTCTCTTTCTCCATGTCGGCTTGGATCTCTATCTAGGGAATTGGGCTGAATCTGAGCAAGAAATTGATGCACATAATGGGGGGAGACTTGTACCTGGATGACAATTATGACAGTGGGATAGAAGGATCACCAGGGGCGTGCTTTGTAGTGGATCTGAGTACTCCTCCACTTGACCTAGACCGGGAATTAGATCAAGGCGATTTCGATTACTCTGAACCAACTGATATCGAAACGGGGAATTCGCGAACTTTATCCTCAAGAGATAGCGTTTCGTCTGCGAATTACGTACCAGAACACGCAGCGCCGAGGAAAACACCAGCTCTTCGCGGCAACGACCAGGACCCTGTGCTCCCGGAGGGTCTTAAAGTTTTGTTCGTAAGTTGCTTCATGACATTGTGTTTTGGCGCAATGCACGACTATAGAGCTGATCTGTGCTATTATTCAACTTTTTCAGGTCGATGACGATGCGATGCTTCGGAAGTTGTTTGTAAGGGCTGTCAAACGAGCCACCCCTGACTCGTGGACGATCAGAGAGGCGTCAAGTGGAGAAATGGCAATGAAGATTCTTTCGGAGGATCCATCCATTGATCTCATCTTCTTGGATCAGTATATGGCTTCCGTCGACAAACAACTGCTGGGAACCGAGACAGCGTCAGCACTGCGGCGGAAGGGAATCGAGAGTACGATTGTTGGGCTGTCTGCAAACGACTTGCGAACTGCCTTCGTCAATGCTGGCGCGGACGACTTCATCTTGAAACCCATGCGTAAGTTTCCGATTGTTGAAAGACACACATCCGCGGGACGCCATGATGTCTTCGTGTTGTTCTCATCATCGTGACATTCCTCTAGCCTGCAAACCAGATGAGTTGAAACGATTGCTGCACAAGTTCACAATGCCCAAGATGAACATGGACGCGTCTTCTGTGAGACGCTTTATTGACTCTTCAAGGCGATCGCACAATTCACGGTCGGCGCGATCAGCGGGGACAAAGCCCTCCGGCGGCACTGTCTATTCCTCCGCCGCTACACCGATTCCCCCGTTGGTTACAATTCCGCCCGCTGGAATCTTGAAAAAGGAGGAAGAATCGAATCGGCCAACAGCATCGTCGTCGGAAGCATCTACGGGTGTAATCAACAAACAAGACCTTGATGCCACAGATGTTCCTTCCGTAACCTCCATACAAAGCGACAGCAAGCAGCAGACATCAATTAGCGCTAGTCCGTTGTTTGCCATTGCAGATGACAAACCGACAAAACCTCTCTTTGCAATCAGCGAGATCGACAAAGAACAGAAGTCAAAACCCCTGTTTGTGATTGACAACGACAGGGAGACTACAACGCAGTCGCTGTCATCGAAAGAACAAGCTGGTAGAAAGGTATCACAATCAACATCACCCCTATTTGCATTGAAAGAAAGCAGCAAACTTCCACCATCTGCCGACAGTTCTGGGTCGAATGAAGCGACTTCCAAACCTCCATTGTTTTCTATGACCGTGTCAGACAGACCAGAGACGAAGCCGGTTCCATTATTTTCAATCAACCCGCCGCCGGAGGATCCAAAGGACGAAAACAAAACATCGAAAGATGCTGCAAACCAAGTCAAGCCGGTTCCATTATTTTCAATCAACCCCCCGGCGAAACCACCACAACAGTCTTCAGACCAAGCCAAGCCGGCTCCCTTGTTTTCAATCAACCCGGCGAAACCATCGCAGGATGCTGCAGACCAAGTCAAGCCGGCTCCATTATTTTCAATCAAACCCCCGGCGAAACCATCGCAAGATGCCGCAGACCAAGCCAAGCCGGCTCCCTTGTTTTCAATCAAACCCCCGGCGAAACCATCGCAAGATTCTTCAGACCAACTCAAGCCTGCTCCCTTGTTTTCAATCAAACCCCCGGCGAAACCATCGCAAGATTCTTCAGACCAACTCAAGCCTGCTCCCTTGTTTTCAATCAACCCGGGGAAACCATCGCAGGATGCTGCGGACGAATCCAAGCCGGCTCCCTTGTTTTCAATCAACCCGGCGAAACCATCGCAGGATGCTGCAGACCAAGTCAAGCCGGCTCCATTATTTTCAATCAAACCCGGTCCGGACGAAACCATCGAAAGATGCGCAACCAAGCAAGCCGTTCCTTTTTTCAATCAAACCCCGGCGAAACCATCGCAAGATTCTTCAGACCAAGCCAAGCCTGCTCCCTTGTTTTCAATCAACCCCGGGGAAACCATCGCAGGATGCTGCTGCGGACGAATCCAAGCCGGCTCCCTTGTTTTCAATCAACCCGGCGAAACCATCGCAGGATGCTGCGGACGAATCCAAGCCGGCTCCCTTGTTTTCAATCAACCCGGCGAAACCATCGCAGGATGCTGCAGACCGAGCCAAGCCGGTTCCCTTGTTTTCAATCAACCCCCCGGCGAACCTGAGAACCGTTGATGGTTTGCGCTCTGGCAATGAAACCAATGGCGTAGGCAACCAAAGCAAGGGAATAAAACCTCTCTTTGCAATCTCTGGTCCCAATGAACCGACAATTCAACCATCTGCGGGTAGCAATAGCCAGGGCGCCAAACAAAGACATGTCTCGGAACTCTCACGAAGCAGCAAGGACGAAGATCGAGCAAAGAAGCCTCCTCCCCTATTTGCAATCGCAGGTTCCTCAGGCAATGGAGGAAAGCAGTCTCCGTATTCTTCCAATACAGTTGACGATCAAAAGAATGTTACCGCCAGTCACTCAGGCGCAGTTACAACCCCAATCCCAGCCCCAACTGGAGCCAAGGCTCCGTCAGGAAAACCTGCCAATGCCGCCAAGAAGTCACCTTTGTTTTCTCTTGGGAGCATGACTCGTAGCCACGAGAGGAAAGAAGCGGAGAAGCTATCTTCACTTTTTAGTCCCAAAGAATCGGTCAAAACCCAGCCTCACTTTGGAACCAAGGTTTCGAACAGTCATCAAGACATCTCTGCGATTATTGCCAGTGTGAAAGCAGCAAACCAGCAGAAATAATTTCGAAGAAGGGATTCGATTCAAAGACTGCGAAAAGGGGCTTGCTTCGCCTGGGACAATCAGCTCTGCTTGGAGGCAATACAGCTTTGAGGAGAACGATTTTACCTGCTAGCCACGGATTGATGTCCCAGCAGGCGCCAGCAAACGACTGCTGGGATGGCAGGCCTGCAGTGGTGGTGTCGTCTGAGCACCCGATCGCAGCAGCTTGAACTTGTACGACTTTCGCTTGCCATTCAACCAAGAGGTTCCCTACTCCCCTCCTAGCTAGCGAGAGTAACATAGTCGTCACTTCGGTGAAGACAATGTGGCAAATAGCTACATCGAGTCATTTTCCATCTTGATGCCCGTCTGCGTTGAACGTGGCAAATAGCTACATCTGCGTTGAACGCGCCTCCCTCATATTCCAAACCACCACGCAAAACCTACTAGTACGCAGCCGCACTGCGACTGCACCGTGGTGCTCACCGGTACGAACACAAAAGGGGCCGTGCGGGCATCTCCCAAGCCCAAAAGATCGTAAACGTGTGTCGAAAAAACTAGTTTCAATACCTTCTCCTGCCTGCCTCTAACATACCTAACTAGCTAGAACACCTTGCCACTTCGAGGTTCCAATCGCTTGCAAACCATTGCATTCGGGGATTGGTGGAAGATGGGCATCAAAGCTCGAGATTCTGATGCATTGGAATGAGCTTCTGCTTCCGCCCAGAGCCTCTGAAGGGTGATAGCATATTCATTCGGATCTGCAAACCAAGGGATGTGTCCAAAACCAATATCTCGAATGTGATTCTCCGCGCCAATACAACGTGTGATTTCGTCTTGTTGGGCAGAAGAAATGAAAGGTTCACAAGTGCCCATCAGGACGTAGACACAGGTCTTGAGGCTGAGGTGTTCTAGGTCCTTGAGTTTCCAGCCTTTTCCCTTGTGAGCGAGGGGATAGAGCTGCATGATCATTGTAATGATTGACTCCGTATTGTGGCGCATACAGTAGGCCAAATAAAGATAGTACAAATAGCCCACAGAAAGGGCATTGAGAGAAATGCGCAAAACAACGCCCATGAGGAAGGCGGGTATGAATGGAAAGAAGGGTGCCAAGAAGCCACCAATGGTTCCCATCCAAGGACGTACAAGGCAAGCAACCCATGGGACGTTCATTCCTTGGAAACCGGCTGGAGTGCCCACCAAAGTTATGCTGGCCACAGCAGTAGATAGGTTGGGATGCTTGTTGGCATACCACACAACAGTCCCACCACCAAAAGAATTTCCCACCAAGTGCACTTTCCGAATGTTCAAGGCTTGGAGCACCTCGGATACAAACTGAGCTGAGAAGTCAGCCACTTCAACCGTAGTGTAATCCAAGGGATAGGACAACCCATTGCCAGGACGTTCAACGAGGTAGACTACACGTCCAGGTTGGACCAAATGGGGCAAGATTGGCAGCCAGTCACATGGTGTCCCTCCACCGCCGTGGAAAAACATGACAGGAATGTCATTTGCCTTTGGTTGGCTGGCCGTGGCAACAGGTAAGTTGACCTCCAAGACTCTAGCAAATGTAACGCCTCCTAGTGCAGGGTTTGAGCTCAACTTGAGGTGACGCTCTGTAGTGATGTCCTTGACACCGTACTTTTTCAAAAGGGCTTGCTCAGCCTGTCGAAACTGCCTGGCTGCCTGCTCATTAGGCTTCCAATCCTTGGAGGCGGAAAGCCCCATGATACCAGTAGATTCAGCTGCGGCTTGCCGATTTGTGCCAAAGAATCCTGAAAACCATTATGAAAGAGATCAGTCCTCTTTCTTTTTGGTATTCACAGGTAGAGCCTCTGAAACCGGGTAGTAACCTTCATAGTGGCTGGATAGAGGGGTTCCCATGATGATGGCACTGAAATTCAAAGATTTTGTCATCATCTCTTCTAACTAAAGTCATGTTTTGATCACTATCCTGAAGCAAAAAGCTTTGTTCTCTGCTGTCCGTCGGAAGCAGTTTACTCGTCGACTTTCCAGGCACCCAGACACACAACAGGATCACCACTTCCATGAATAAAGAACATGTCGGTACTTCACCACTACTTTTGAGATGCTCCAGGGAAGCTACCAGCAATGCACATCATCATACAGTACACAACATCCTTTTGATCCTTGATGGCTCGACCGAATGATGAATCCAAAGGCATCCGGTAGCCAAGTAAGAAGAAGCAAGAAACGGTCCAAACGAAAAAATGACCAGAATGTGTTGAATCTGCCAATTTTGTGCTTTTTTTATTTCCGAAGAAAAACAAAAGAAAACAGCCAAATAGCCAAAACCACGAGTTTCGTGGTTCTCCCGCTCCGTGCATTGTGCAGCCCACACTGAATAGCACTCTCCAACTTCTTTGCAGACTTCGTTACATGACTTTGACCAATACTCACTTCCAACAACCTAATGATGTTTTGCTTCCTTCAGTAGCTCCCTCGAGCCACGCATCCACCATGCAGCTGGTTGGCCATAGTGCAGCAACCCGAAGCAATGACGATGCAAACCACGCATGTTCTCCGACTGGTCGAAATTCAAAATCGAGGAGAATCCAATCTCAATGTCACGCTTTCCTCTGCTGATTAGTGGCTACATGTAGGTTGACACTCAATTCCAAGTCATGCTACTATGATATATCATACTGAATACCCTGCATTCAATCCTTAACAACTGGCATGGAGTTCACCGGCATCATCGTAGTCACTTCTGTCGTATGTTTGTCTGTATATTGTAGTGGTTGGTTGATTGGTTGGTTGGTATATTTGATTATTTGGTGGCCACAGCTTGCATTTCCTTCAACAAGAGAGGCATTCCTCCTTCATGACGAGCAATCATGCACTTGTCGACGACCGCCAATGCTGCCTTTTTGGCGGCCAATTTCGTGTCTGGATCTTCGAATTGCAACCATTTGCGTCCTCCTGCAAACTCGAGTGCCGTTCGACAGACTTCTTGCAATGTGAATCCCACCGTTTCAATTTCGATGGATTTAATAATGTCGTCGGAGATGCCACCGTCTTTCATGGCTTTCACGTAGGCGCCCCAGACAGCCTTGGTTCCCTCCACAATGGCTTCTACCGCCTTTGGATTGTTGGAGAATGCCTGATGAATGGCTCCCAATACAAATCCAGACAACAAACTGCCCACATCCAATCCAGGTGGTCCATACACTGTAAATTCCGGATCAATGACTTTGGTTTCTCCATCTTTGCAATTGACCATGACGGATCCCGGATGAATATCACCGTGACTGAGAACGAGTGAATCCGTTTTCCCATCGTACTGCTGTTTCATCATTTCAACTTGTTCCATGAATTCCGGAGTCAATGTCAGCCCAGCCCGTTGCTCATCGGTGGCTTCTTTGAAGCACTTGGTAAAGACAAATTCGAGTTGAATGTCTCGCATGGCTCGATTTTCGTAGTGATCCACCAAGTATGCCTTTCGTTCGGCATCCACCTTGGACGAATGCGTCGCTGCATGAGTCCGTCCCATGAAATCACCCAGGTAAGTGGCCACATTGGCATGCACGTTGCATTCTTCCGACACCAACACGTGATCCAACAATTCGTAGCCTTCCAAAAATTCCATCACCACCACCATGTACGATTCTGACAAAAACAAAGCAAACCGTAAGAAAATGACAAGAGGATGAGTACCTCAATGAGCCCTTTTTTGTATGTCTCTCTGACTGTACTCACTGTCAAAAAAGTGTATTTTGGGCAAATACCTGGTAGCCAATTCGTCTCCCAGCAGAGTTTTCCATTCGGCATAAACGTCCATTTCTTGCTGCATGCGAGCACTGGTCAACGGGAATCCATCGGGTCCGAAAATAGCCACAAATTCAGGAGCCTGCTTGAGAAAGACCGTCTTGGAGGACGCTTCGTCCGTCACGCAAAAGGCGTAGTTCACATTGCCGCCTTGAATCGCCTTGGCAGTCAATTTGGGAGAACCGCAGCCAAAAATCGACTCCAGCTTGTCGCTGTGAGACGATGCCAAGTACGTTGGCACAGTGTCCACTGTCAGAATCTTCGCGTCCGTCACTACCGTCATTGTTGATGTTTCTTTGTTTCTCTTATTGATTATTGCTTCGACACGAGGTGTGGCTGGTGTTTGTTTTTATCTTCCTCCTCAAAAAAAATGGGAGAGGGTTCTCTTCTTGCCAATGCTTGGATCAGATATCAAAGATCCAACGGTCGGATTGCTTGCTCCCGCGATTACCTAGATCTACCGGTACAGGTACCGGTACTGGTACATGTAGCGTTAGAGCAGGCTAGTTAACACGTATGGCAGATTTATGGAACCTATTATGGCGGATTTAAGTACTAGTATCATGTACATAGAGCTCGGGAGGCATTGGATCGGCCGAGCGGAGCATTCGCGGCTACATTGGATCTATGCACACCGGTACTGTACTAGTACTACATGTAGTACATCTTGCTGGGTCAATTTGCCTTGAGGCTTTGGCTAGTGCATGCAGCAGAGGTACATGTAGTTGTTGCCTTTGGTCTCATATCTCATACCGTACATCGTAGGTTTAGGATCTGAGTAGTTTCTTGTGTGATCATAACAAGCTTGGAAAAGTTGAACCGGGCGATTGCCAACTGTTGTGCGAAGCAAAGAGAAGTTGTAGTGACTGGGCTGGATGCAACTTGAGTTGGACGAATTCTTGGGAAGAACAATTGACGAAACAAACGGGTCCGACCTGCCTCGTCTAGCTAGACTATTAATAGATCATACGACACGGAAAAAAACAAATAGTAAAGTTGCTGTTTTTGTTTCTCGACTTCGTCCCGAATGATCGTCCGCCAATCTGGTCAAAGCGATGTATACGGACAACAAGGGCACTCTAGCTATGCATAGAGACGGCGACGGACGAGCAGGAATCCATGAATCAAAAACCGTCGCTTCTAAAGCTTGTCGCCACATCTGTCTTTCCTTGCCTTGTCTTCCGTGAGAAGACTTTAGCCCGTGGAAACCGCTATCTAGCTAGTACATGACATTATATTATTGAAACTCGTTGTATTCGATATTGTTGTCCGCCATGACTTGTTCCATTTCGTTTTTGAATTTCTCAGCTTGTTCCACATTTCCATCGTCCAAGGCTTGGAACATTAATGTTCTGACCGTTTCCAACTTGTCAATGACAATTTGTTGTTGTTGTGGGGTTGGTATTGTTGTTGGCGTTGGCCTTGTAGTGCGTTCTTGTCCTGCCACTTCGACAAAGTCCAATTCTGGCAATTTGAGCCACGGCAAAGGATCGTCCTTGGCTTTGTCCTTATTGTCGGAGAACATGGAAGGTTTCATTCCCGACTTGTTGTATCCTGACCCATCTCGTAGAAAGGCTCCCAATCCTTGATCTCCTTCCAACATTTGATTGATGAATCCTTGTGCGGCCACTCCCAATCCTAGCGCTGCCACTAGCAGCAGTGGCACTGCCACGACGTCTCCCAAATCAGGACTCTGTAAGGACGACCCGAGTGCCGTGGTAAACGTAGTAGTAGAAGCATCTGAACCAATAAGTGGATGGGATCTGCTTCTTTGCGGGATTGACGTTGCCCTTATCGTTGTCGACCACGCATCAGCTGTGGTACACAAAGAGAGAAAGAAGCAAAGGCTTGTAGCTCGCGATAGTTGCCGCATGCTTGGTTACCTTTTACGCTACCTATCCTATGGGAGAGGAGGAGTTTCTGTTTTGGTGGTGTGCTGAAATGCAAGAATGAGGGCGGACCGAAGATGGATCTTGCCGTATCTTTTGGCACCTGAAACCCCGACCGCGATGACGTGTTTTGGTGACACCACCTCCCGCTCATTTTTGTTGGCAAATGGGCAAAGTTGAAACAATTTGGATTTGCGTGAGCAGAAGCAAAGCAAGAGCCATCAGAAAATAAACGGAAGATGAAGTCTACAGCTGTGCAATGGACTCTGTTTATTGTCCTGGGGTATCTTTCTAGGTTATCTTCAGGCTGGACACTCAAAGTGCCAGACATTTCTGCTGGTGCTGATTACAGTGCTGATCAATGGCTGGTATCTCGACGCGATTGGAGTGGAAAAGTGGCCCAATTATGTGTGGCGGCTGCCTCGTCCACGGTATTATCGACGACAAGACCTGCCTGGGCTGACACAGAAAAAGAAGACGGTAGTACCAGTAGTGGATTGCTGTCGACCAATTCCGTGGCCGACATGTTGCATGCCGTGCCTACCTTTTCCATTGTCGATGCCAGTGGTGTCCCGTTCATGGTCGTGGGAGAAGATGCCAAGGTGACTGGATATTTCTTTACCACGTACGAAGAAGCCAAACGATTGTTGGATCTGGCACGGAACAGTGCCGATAAGGCCATTCGACAAGCCAAACGAGAAAAACAGCCACTGGAAGACGATACCAATCCCTGGACATTGGCACGCATTTCCACCATCCCATTGGATGTCGCCGTCACGGTCGTTACCAAATCACAATACACCAAAAACTACTTTCAAGTAGCACCTGCCTTTGACGATATTGAAGATGCCTTGCAGATCACCGGAAAGTCGGATCTACCCGAAGGCAAGGTCCCGCTCTTTTACATGGAAAACTTTACCATTCCGGTTACCAACAACAATCAACAACAAACGCCACTCTACTTTCGCAAGTCCGAATTGATACAGGAATACCAAAAACAAATCAAGGGCAATAAGGCAGCCGAAATGCCACCCATTCTCGTCACCGAGCTGTTTGCCGTTTTACTAGAATTGGTCAAACCGGGAGGCGCCGACGAAGATCTCAAGAATCTCGTCATTGTACCTCCCAAGGGAAGTCTCCAAAAAGCCAAGCAATGCGAAAAGGCGGGAGGAAACGAGCCGCCCTTTGTGTTTGGGAAACGAAATCTTGTATTATAGATTTGGTTTAGTAGAAAGCAGCTAACTGGAACGAACAATAAGAGTGCACTCAAGCCCGATGCGACTCTGGAAGTGTTGGCGGCTAGATTGTTGGTCTACTAGCTAGCTGCCGCACATGGAGAATGCAGCTTGACTTATTTACCGCCATGAACGTGTATTCAATATTCTTCTACCGTTTAGCAAAGTGCATTCTTGGAGCCGTCATTTTGCAATGGTTGTAATTTCTTTGTTTGCTTCCTTTCTTCGTTGCATTGTCTAACTCTACTGTACTTGCATCTGTTTCAGGACACGGAGGCTTTGCTTCGTTAGGACTCTCTGTGAAAGGCATCAATGACTTCCTGTGGTGCTTGCACCAGTTCAATCAATACTCCATTGCCACAGATGGGGGACTTTTCGTTTCCCTTGGGATGAATAAAGGTCACATTGTGGCCGGCGGCGCCCATGCGGATTCCACCAGGAGCAAAGCGGACCCCGTTGGCTTGCATCCATTCCACGGCTTCTTCCAGATTGTCCACCCACAATCCAAAGTGATTCAACGGTGGAACATGGACCTATCACAATAATATCACAATGAAAGTACATGTACCGTAAGGAAGAGTAAACAAGGCGGAATTCATAAGATCATGGTCGTACCTTGGGACTCTTTTCTGGATCAATGGGGATCATTAAATCCACTTCGACTGCAAACGGTGACTTGGCAGCACCCAATCGCAAGATATCTTCATCGACATTTTCCTTTTCGCTCTTGAAGTTACTCTCGGGCTTGAGTCCAAAAATGTCTCCCCACAGTTTGTCCATACCGGTCTTGTCGGTCGATCCCAATGCAATTTGTTGGACTCCGAGAATCTGAAAGGGTCTCGTGGAAGGAGCCGTGGAAAAGGATGGAGCGACAACTTTGGAAAAAGCGAATTTCGTCGTTGCTGGCAGTCGCCTCAAGCCACTTCGGAGCGCTGCTGAGAACATCTTGATCTGTTGTTGGGTTGTTGGGTGATATTTTCAGAGGGAGGTCTTTCTATTGTGCGTTCTTGTTGGACTTGTGAAGCCGTTTGTGATTGCTTTCCTACGACTGTACTCCGTGGCTTCTCATCGACAGGTTCGCTTCGTGGTGTCAAAACGAAGCAACAAGATCCAAGATTTAAGCTCGCAGTGCTGTAAAGAGTTGGGGACGTTCGGTGATGGTCGTCTCCCAACCTTTGACGTTGGAGTACCGTAACATTCCAACCCAACCTTCGAGGTTGGAGTTACTAGTACTTCCCAAAATGCCAGGTGGACAGGTGCTTGAGGTCGGCCTGCCAAGTCTAATCTCAGTAACTTGACCAGTGTTCACTGTCCTAAGCAATTGAGACATGTAGCAAGTATCGTTTTATTAGTTACTCAGTTGAGATATAGCGTGTAGTAAGCGTGTGAGCGAGTCTCAAGGATGGCCCAAACTGCGTCATTGTTATCGTTAGTCCTCTTTTGGTACGGTACTGTATCCATACCCGCTTTTTAGCAATAGTTGATTGATTAATTGCACACATCCGCAACTCGACCAACCATTTGTTTTCGTGATTCGCACCCCACCAAGCAGCCCTTGGGAAATGTTGGTTCATCGGCCGGAGGCAAGGGCTCCTCTCCAAAACTCCATTGACATTCTTGCGTGACAAAGTTGGGTGTCACGGTCAAGGGCAATCCCAACTCTTCTTTGAAAAACTGTTGGGCGGGTAGCTTGCATTGATGCAGACAAATGCCCTTGCATCCAGATTCTTGCAAGAATTTGCACTTTTCCACCACCAATCCACCAGGTTGTCCATCCTTTCGTCGATTGGGATACGACGGTCCGACCAAAAAGCCAAAGAATGTGGGTGTGACAAAGGATGTCAAGAAGGGGGCATAAAACCACGGCCCCAACTGCTTTCCATCCAAGTCAGTGCCCAACTTGGGGACAATGCCCGACATGAATATCCGATAAAAGGGAGGAAGCACAGGTGTCATGAGTCCACCCAGGGTATCTGAAACCATCTTGTGCTGTGCTTCGGGTGTTTGTCCTTCTTGAAGCATAAAGGTTCTGCCTTGTTCCAGCAGTCCATCCAGGCCAGGTTTGTCGCTTTGCACTCCACCTGTATTCTTCTCCACTAAATCTCGGAATATTTTCAAAAGCAACTTGTCGAGTGGACTCTCGTTGAATTCCATGTTCTCCAATTCACAGTCTGCCACCAGTGGATTTCCATCTTCATCAGTGATGGTTGTTGTTGCCTTGTTTGGCTTTTTGGCTTGTTGTTCTTGTTCACTACTTTCATTACTACCATCATAGGGGACATCTTGCAGATTGGGCAATTTGCTGCGAGGAATGCGACTGGGACTCAAAAAGCCCGCGGTGGCGACATAGGCGTCGTAGTCATTTCTCATGAGTGCTACCAACAATTCGTAACGCTGGAATTCCATGGCCAATTTTCGTAGTTTGAGCTCCCGAGACACAAACAAGTCGGCATCCTCTTGTAATGCATCCAGTTCATCGCAGAATTCGACAATGTCGGTAGCCTTGATGTCGTCTCCCAAGTTGAACAAGGAATTCGTCACAATCCCCACACAGGACGCCACTTCTTTCGCCTCCTTGACTAACTGATTCCCAATCGCCTCTGGATCTAATTCATCGTTGCTACCGCTGGTCGGTGACGAAGAAAACAAAACTACTGGAGTCACAAAGTCTTGTCGGCATTGTTGTTGTTCTTGGGCTGTTGTTCTACCATGCAAGCCTGCTCTGCCACTACTACACGAGTTAAAGGCGCTAGCCAGTGGAATCACAGCAAGAACCGCAACGAGGGAGCGGACACGCATCATCGTGGTGGTTGTTGTCAACACCTGTTGTGATCCTTGGAGCCCAACTGACTACAGCAAGCGGTGGGACTGAGTCATTGCGGATCTTTCCCAAGTTCAACCATGGTGTCACCGGCAATCGCAGATTGGATTCTCGTGACTCAATTCAAAACATGCTACCACCAGTCTAAAAGTTCCAAGTGCTTGTGCACCGTCAAGCTAAAAATTACGTACAAACAACCTTTTACCGATACGGTACCTTGTGCACCAGCCCCAATACCTGGAAATGGGAAAGGATCTACCTGGCACAGGAGATCTCTTTCTTCGTTGGAGGGCTTACCAACTCTGATTGAGAAGTGAGTACTAGTGGCTGGAAAGCAACTACATGTATGTATCATCGGAGGAGATTCGCTGTTGATCTGATCGTGTGACTTGCCTATGGAGCGCATCGACGGTGGTGACGAACATCCAGATCTTGGTTAGTGAATCGAGTCGAATCCAAAATGAGCATAGAATCCGCTGACAGCTTTTTGCTTCTTGAAGGTCCAGTTTGATTAGACGACCCTGGCAATTTCCATCACCATTGTCGGCAGCATTCTCACTTTCAATGTGAAGCTTCAGATATTAATTCCCATCTCTTGCCGAGCGGGATTTCCACCTTCAAGAACATTGGATCCATTCAACTTGTTCGTGTATTTCAAAATCAAGGGCTTGCTTTTGCTGCTCCCAACTAACTGACTAGCTGTAGATTGTGCTCCGTGCTCTCAACGACGTTGCATTTTAGCTCCTTCGCTTTGGCTCTTGTCCTTCTCATGGCATCAGGTTCCGTACCGTACGCCCCAACTGGATACTGTAGCTCGGACCACTAAACTACGCTGTGCAAAAGAGCTGCGAGCTATCGGCTGCTGACACACCACAAGGTTGTGCCTGGGTTCCAGTACCGTAAGATGGGCAAGATACTTCCTTTTTTCGTGCGCGCCGGCAGGCAGTCACAGATAAAACCAAACTGGCATGCAGCAAACTGGTTCCGAGCACAACACAGGAGGTGGATGTCGGCACGGACCGTAAATCAAGCGCAACAAAAACCAGCGGCGACTCGACTCTGGATCTGACTCCAATGGCGCCATGCGGGGCCCCTCGTACTTCGACGGCGTCGTCTTTCTTGCTTGATTCGTTCGTTCATTCACTCCACAGCCTCAATCAGTAGCCCTTTCGAAGTACAGGCTGCGCAGCAAGGAAGCATTCAAAAGAAGAAAGCAAACCATGGCGCAAACATCAATTCCACCCACAAAACGAAGCCGAAGCCGAGCGCGAACAACAACAGCAACAGCAACAGCAACAACAACAACAACAATGATCAAGCGAAGCCAAGACAAAGAAAGCTGCCATGCTGCCAACAAGGTAACCCTGCCAAGACCGGCTGCTCCACCGACAGCGGTCGTTACGCCCAATTCTACACCAGCAACCACAAATAAAAGTGTTGTGGCACCAGGAACGCAGAGCATAAGTTTCAAGAGCCTCATGCCTGATGATAGCGCGAGTTCTATGTGGAGTGCAGCACTGGAGGAAGCACAACAAGAGCTTAGATACAGTCAATGGAAGATGTGGGAGAACAACAGTAAGCGAGATCGTTGCAAGCTTTTGAAGGACAAGAAGCCTGGTCGTTTGGTGGAAAGGCACATGGTTCTGCAAACTGCTTCGACGAATATCATATCAGGAACCTCTCGTAGCAAGACAAGTTTAGCGCTTCTCTGTCCTGGGCACAACAAATCAGCCTCCTCTTCTCCACATAAGAAGCAGAAATGGACTTTAAAAAACGCATTTCAAAGCATCTTTCGAAGAAGGGAAAAGAAGCACAGCGTTGGAGAATGTGAAAAGGATGAACTGGAGCACACAGAGTCAACCATCATGACAGAGCACGAGGAGTCTCTTTGAACTGGTTCACTCTATGTAACGACGAACCAGCTAGAGCATTAGAATGAATAAGAAAACATTGTATAGACGAACTTAGCCTTTTGTATGCGCTCAAACTTCGACACCCACATCCATGCTAGCTAGGCTCTGTTTGCTGAAGTCTGGGTATCTGGACCGGTCAGCTTGGTTGTTTGGAAGAATGCTGAAAAGATCCCTTTATGCCGACAGGACCTGAAGTTGTAGACGGCGGTGCTAGTAGTTCTTGCCGTTCCTCTGAGCTGCCGCTCTGAATCACCCTGGTTCACTTGGAAGCTGTCTCGTCCTCTCGTTGCTGAAGAGAGGAGAAGTAGAATGCAAAGTTTGCGGACAAAAAATGCATAAAGTCGATGGAACAGCGGAACGTGGGCACCATGGCACTATGGGCACGTTTCTTCTATCGCTAATGGTTGGGAGGCTGTGCATCCTGTACCGGCACCGTTGGTGCCTATTGGTACCTAATCCAGTCACTCTTTGCTAAAATCGTATGACCTTTCTTCTATAGGCAATGGTTGGCTCCTCCAACTGCAACTTGCAGGATTGATGGAACTCTGACTGGAATGGCTGAAGAAGATTGTAGGGAGAGAGAAAAGTACATGTGGCAGGATTGGACCTTCCCTTGTGCTGAATGATCCATCAAAATGGATTGTTTGGTTGGGATAACAGGTTTTCATCTGAATAGTACAACAGTAAGAAAACTCCCTCGAATTAGGATGATGCATGACACAGTATGTTGACAACAACAAATTGAATGCATCTGATCAGAGGAGGTGGTCAAAAATTGATTTGATAATCCACTAGGTAAAAATTAGTAGTAGATGATCCATCGTATATACAGTTTTTCTTTTTGACTTTGCTTGTTCCCTTGAATTATCATCTACCACTCGAATGTTTGCAAGAGGAGATCGCCTCCATGCAAACACACCACCTCATTGCCAAAGTTGCTCAGCAGAGGGTCTTCCTCTTCCAGTTCGGGGAAGCCCGATGTTTCTGACAAGAGTTGTGTCCATTCCTGTTCGGTGAGTCCCATGGAACTGAGGCTTTTGTCATCCCACGAGGTGGCTCTCTTGAGCATGGTAGGCTTTTTCAGGAAGTGGTGCAAGATTGTCTTGTGGTCCTGATTGATTGGAAAAATGGATCCATGCTCCATTGTTGTTACGTGGGGGAAGGAAACATGCTATCGTTGATTGTCATGGAGGAGACAAGCGTGCGAGAGGAGAGAGGAAGGAGTCATGTCATGTAAAACAATTCTTGAGAGGGAGATTTTGCACGATCTTGTGGACTAGAGTTGAATTCCACCAAATTGGACGATATGCCTCTGGAACCATCCAGGCGACTGGGAAGCAAAGTAAATGGCATGGTCATCACCTGAGTTTTGGAATCTACCCACCTGATCGGGACTTGCGACTGCTTTTCGAGGGGAAGCCGTAGTGGAGGAATCTGAAGGTACTCTCCTGGCACTGCTTCTAGAAGCACCAAAGATGCTGGTGTTGTCCACGTCGGCAATCATCTTTTTCTTGACATCCCTCATGGCCTGGGCTGTCTTCAGGTTGGCTTTGCTGTCGCCGATAGCATAGTAGGTCGAGTTTTGGAGTCCAAGCAGAAGAGAATCTGCCAGGAGGACAAGGTCCGAACGGCCAAAACGATGCTACTTCGAACGGCTGTCTTTGGGAGCGAGGCAAGTTGAGATTCGTCCATGTTGTTCTGATGAGTTCCCCGCACAATGGTTTCCACGTGCTTCATTTCCAATGCCTCTCCCGCACAGGACATCGTGAGGGTGTATTTCCTTAACATTGTGCATCGGATAGTTCTTAGGTTTGTTGTCTTTGCTACCGGTAGGTGAGGAGGTCATGTTTTCTAGCAACGATCTTCGTTGTTTGGTGGTTCGTGTTCGTTGGCTTGCGGCAAATTGTGAGCTCAGTTTTATATGACATTGAAACCTCGTGTCAATCTCGATCACTCCAATCCAGAAAGCTGATCCGTGCCCCAGGCCTCCAGGAGTACTGGTACGCTGTACCTAGTGCATTCCTTTGGCTCATCTCTAGTCGGGGGAGACACAGTAGGTCGCTTCCTCCGACGCATCGTGATCATAACTGGACACCACGTTATTTAAGAGGCCACAGTCAGCCCAAGACAATTCGAAAACTGCTCGTTACACTTTTACAGCACCGGACGAACTGTGTTTCAGAAATAACATGCCATGCAGCGTCATTCACATTTCAGGAAAACTATTCCATCTTTGATTTGAAAATGTCAATTGTCTTCACTTACCGCTGCGACCCAGGATGATGTCATGGTTTGGCGTGGGAATGTGGGATTCGATTCAATCTGATCATCAATCCAAAGCAAGGCATCTCTTTTCTATTGCTACATGTATCTTTGATGTTGGCTCACTGCACCATGCAAGCTCTTGTAATCGCGACACGGCGAGCATTACGTTTCTTTTGTCTGCAACCATCGAGGTTGGTATCTCTACCGCCATCTTCCAGACTAGAGTAAGGTCACGTTGATTTAGTTAATTGATTTGCCTCATGCTTGTGTGGAGCCTAAGTGCAGCGATCTAGACCGTCCGTGATGTCTCGTTTAGGGCTCGTACAGTAGAACTTCTCCTTGATTCTAATGTCAATTTGCTTTTAGAAGGCTGTTGGAGTTGCCCTCAGGGTCATGTACCACGTGCGTAGAGGATGCACAGCTCCCAACATATG
>CAICTM010001945.1:0-20431 GCA_903772945.1 Seminavis robusta
GCATTGCAGACACGAGTCCGTCCTTGTAGGAATCCACCGACCCACTGCGAAACAGGCGCATCAGCAACTGTCTAGCTTGCTTCCTTTTCTTTAGTTCGGGCTTGAGTCTGTCCATGCACATGCTGCTTTGACCTTGACCTTGGATCCGAAAAGCAGCAGCCGGCTGGTCAAGTGGATCGAACCCGGCCTTGACAAGTAGACAAGCCACGGCCGGGAAGAGTTTCTCCTCGTCTGTAAGCGACGTCGTGTCATGAGTCGCTTGGCCCCTCCTGCTCTCAAGTGACTTGGTGTGCACCTCCTGATGCAGCAATACCAGATTGGCAATGATACCGGCTGACGCCTGGCTATTCCATTCCAACGCGTTGCCGGATGCCAAAACCTGCAGACCGATCAAGAGATGTTGCAGAGCGGCATCGCAAGCCTGCGCCTTTAAAAACGCCTTTCCAGCACTTGAGTAGGCTTGGGCCTTCAAGTCCACATTGGACGCAATGTATTCCTTGGCAATCTCCACGTATAGGTCCCCGGCCTGGTTGCAGCGTCCCGCAGACTCTAGAGCTCGTCCAATCTCAGACATGGCGGCTCCAATAGCTTTGGCATCGTCGAAGCCTGCGATAATATGAAGCATCAAATCAGTCCTGACGATGCACAGATCCAAAAGCTCGCTTAATCTGGAAGTCTTGGTGGCCAACACGAAGGAAAGAGTGCTGAACATGGCACTCAAAAACGTCCAGGGCAACATCCAGCCAAACTGGCGAAGAAACTGATGAAGCACTCGACACGCCAAGAGTTGGAGCTCTTCTTTGGACAATTGGAATTGAATACGGTCGCTGAAGACATGACGAAAGATGGTCCTTCCATTCTCAAAGCCAAATACCAGCTTCACTGCAGCATTGATATCTTCCGATTCTTCGCTTCGGACCCAGGCACATATAGACAAAGTATCCTTGGTTGTCTTGGGAACGTCGGCTTCAAACTTGAAGGCAAAGTCGCCATGCCAGAAGCCCTCCACGAGTTCCTGACAATTACTAGCACCTTCAGCAGGCCCAGATACAGGACAGCATCCTGGCAAGAAGGCGGGACGAGGCAAGTCCCCGTAGACGGAATCCGCATCAATGCAGCTTTCAAACGATTCAAGGTAACAGGAATTAGGCGGCACTCCCAGGCAGAGCAACCCTTCTCCTTCTTCCAGTGGAAGTTGAAGCGGGATGAAGCCACCGTCGTCATTGAGCGGAATTGCTGCCTCTAAAGAGGCAACATTGTTTCTCTTTGTTTTGTCAATCATGGCTTTCATCCTCTCGCGTCAATTGATCGAATTTGTGGGCTTTCCGAGAAGCTGATATGCTGACGACTGTGAAAGGCTTTGGGTCGCTTCCTGTCGGCGCTCGGGACCACCATAGCTTGACCAGAGGGCAACTTCGCCGTTCCTTGGAGCTTCGAGCGCTGCATGCTTAGACTATTCATTTGGGTTCGCCATGCACCACCGAACGTTCAATTCGACATCAAGCCACAGCTGGCACCTTCCTTCTGCGCTTTCTTTACTCTTGCTGGCTGCAGTACAGTAGGGATGGATGAGAGAATAAAAGTGGATGACGTTTGCTGAGCTTTTCTCCTCTTCTCGCTGGACGTTGGATTGCTAGGTAGCAACTGATAGACCAATCGATGAAGGCAGCTGACAGTTTGCGTCTTCCTCGGTGTATACTGGTTCTTGGTGCGTGTGTGTGTATGGTCATACTGTACATAAACTTGCCACGACGACTTTTTGTCACTGTAGATGAACTACGGTACGACTGTATACCGTGTCGAGCGAAAGTCTTTCTGTGGATAACGACCCCCGCCGACTTCCGTAGAATAGATAACTCTGCCGCCCTAGCTAGCAAGAGACCGCCCTGTCCCACTCTAGCTACCAGCATGAATGTAGCTTGATAGACGCCTCCTTGGCTGGTGGCTGCAAACGGAGCCACAGTCACAGGTTTCTCTGTCATCATTCTCGTGGCTCGTCCTGAAAAAGGCCAAATATGATGCCAACATTTATTTCGGAAGAAAATAAATAGTCAGTGTCAATGCGCCCCAGCAACAGTTCGTTTCGGAAGGAGGAAGGAGACCTCTACAATACAATATCCCTTGCGGTGTGGACGGCCCGAACAATCGTTGGTTTTTGCCAATCTACAACAACGCTGGCCTGAGAACCCACTGTATCGCTACAGTACCCTCGAAGCAGAAGCAAAGTAGTGAATAGTGATGTTCTTGCAGCGAAGATACGGCCAATCGAATTTCGCACGGAGACGCCAGCATGCAGAGAATTTTTCACCAAAACTCTTCCAGAGGATATCGATCTTCGAGCGATGCTTCGCGAGTTTTGATGTGCGTTTGGCGGAAAGGTTTTAAAAAGTTTAGTTGGCTGCAATCCAGTGGAAATGGCTGAACCGAAGCTTTAAAAAATGATGATTGTACATATTCCGAGGTTTGAAGCTCCCACACTGTGACTTGACTCACGTGTGTTGCATAGCCTGGCTGAACCAAAGCATGCCTTTCCATTCATACCGGTACGGTAGGTATCCTTGCCAGTACGTTTCGTTGCAATCCCGAATTCCGGCTCTTCACAAGCAAATACATTTATCGGTCTGAGTGGATTGTTGTTTTGCTGTTTGCATCGTTCGTAATGCTGGAAATCAATCGAATGAAGCCTACTGTTGTCGTCTAAGGAACGGTCACAACCACAAACTCTGTCATTGGTGCTGACAGACCCTCCGGGCGCACTTTCCGGAATCACACTCGTCGTCATAGTTACAGTCATGACCAGACACCCAACCTCCCACCAAAACAGGGAAGCATCCACGATTGTATATATCGGCAACTCGGTCAAAGTAAAGTATGTGCGGTACATAGCTTCGCGGCCCCCGTCGTTTCCGTACCTCCCTCGGATGGCCAATCATGTGGCTTTCTCCGTCCAACAACAGTAGTTTGCCTAGGTGGGTGGCAAAGTACGGATTGATTTGTTGAGCCACGCGATCGTACAAACCTCCAAATACATTGACAAACTGAAAGTGTCTTGAGTCATCGAAGTCTTGACAACCTCCCAAAAACAGAAGAAAGGGATGAGGCGCTCCGAACGTAATGACGAAGGGGTTGTAGTGCTTGAGGTCCATGGATGCCACCACCGCCACGGCACCGCCTATATTGCGCAGATTGAGCAGATTGAGGGATACGGGTGTTCAAGTAGTGAGGACACGGTCCAACAACATTTCCCCACATCTTGAGAGTGTATCGCGACTACAAAAACAAACCTTGGGAATATCCTGATAGGATAAGTTCGCACGGCTCTGTTCCACAAGAAGACATGCAGTCATCCAAAGATCTCCGAAACGAATTTTTGTACGATGTGTTGTAGGCATCAAAGTAACCTTTGCGGATCCAGCAGTTGTCTGTCATCTGTTTGGGCCCCGGATGCAGATTCTGAAATTGATCCAAGGGATTCCAACAACTGGAACCAGCAAAAGTAGCGTGGCATACTCCAGTTGCTGTCTTGGCCACTGCAGCTTGATCATTCAAGTCGCCCCATGCGTCAAATATCTCGTAGTTCTTTCGTTGTTCCTCAACTTGCCCTTGGATGTAACCAGAGAAATCGGGGTATATCAATTTACAGAGCTTCGATGCCTCATAGATATCCGTCATGTTCTTTTCAGATAGCGTAAAATTGACGTTAATGGGAGGAGTCATTGGGCAAATGCGTCGTCCATTCAAGGTTGCGTTACTGTTTCGCGGAGTATTGTCTCGCTGAATAGTGTTGGTATCATTGTCGCCGTTCGCAACCTGCAAGAGTAGCAGAGCTGGGAACAAAGCGCTTTGGAGTAGAGATGATAAATTCATTGTCTCATCCTAAATACCATCTTGCTTGCATTGTGGTAGCTTTGCCGTCCGAAGCACAAAGGGCTATTCAATAGCCGTCGATGCTGAGACTGGCCCGTGGGTACAGTCGTATCTCCGAGGGAACCATCGCCGATCCGTCATTTTGTCAATGCTGTACAATGGTGACTGCGACTCGACTGAGTCTCGACCGTGTGATTTGACGATTTGACTCCAACAAAACGTAAGTGTGACTGGCATCCTCTTCAAAGTGTGACTCGATCATTCGTGGTGGGAAGAAACCCAGCTTTGTGGGCTCATGCGCAGGAACACCCAAGCCCACAAGAAGATGGTGATCAACAGCGATCTAACGCAATCTTCGTTCATGCTTGCTCGAAGGGACTCGCCTGGGCATCTGCTTGTGCTCAGCTTTCCTGCCCGAAGTTCTTGGCATAAGAACTCACCTTTGGCACGTTACTGCCGCAACATCCATCAACCATCAACCCATCACATCCGGATCCCGAAGATCCCAAGCTTACCTTTCAATAAGATACTTTGGTCCAGTCGCTTCCAACACGAGTTCCTTGATTTCTCTTCGTCTGATTGAGAAGACGAAATCATTGATCGTTTTGGGACGCGTCTCATAAATTCATAATCTGGGCTGACCAAGTACCAGCTTCGATAAAAGTACAAACAGTCAACGTCAGTCACAATGAAACTCTCGAGCCTCGTTGTCGCCGTTGTGGGCTTTGCATGGTTTCCCTCCAATGCCCTGTCAAAGCCAGGAACCCCAGGATCTACCCAAGATCCTTCCAGGTGCGCCAATCAACTCTCCAAGGATACTGACCATGCTTTTCTAACCTCGTCGTTCTTTTCACTCCTCGCTTTTCCACCCTTCCATCCTCTTGAACATACTGAATCTATCAGTTCCTCCAATGTGGACGCCTTTGCTCCTAGCCACTTGGAAATGGACTATTTTGTAGATTTCGAAACTCAGACTACGTTTGGTACTGTTACCCATCATTTGACCGTGCTGGAAGCTGACACAACCACCGTTTTCATGGACGTTTGGTAAGTTGAGCTGTTGAGATCTTATCCTGAATTGATGCAACCTATTGACATGCCTCTGGCAAACTATACGTCATTAGGGATGCTGTGGAAGTTAGCAAGGCAGAGTACTGGGTGGATCCGAGTGCCAACGCTTCGACAGCAGTTGGTCGCCAGGGCCTGTTGGCGGATGAGCCTCTCGAGGTGGCTTTCAACATCTCCACTCCCAACTCAAACACTGGCAAGGCTGTGGGAATCAACGTGCCAGCCATGCTGGATGGCACCAATTTTTACCTTCGTCTTACCTACCGTTCTCTTCCAGAAACCACAGCATTGAGTTGGATGACGCCGGAACAGACAGCAGGAAAGGAAAAACCATTCGTCTACTCTTTGTGTCAGCTCAACTTTTGCCGTGACTGGGCACCTATGATGGATACTCCCAGCCAGAAAATCACCTACAACGCCAGCATCACGGCTCCAAATGGATACGTAGTCAGTATGAGCGGCAATGAAACAGGAAGGGTCGCCTATAATGAAACTTGGACTACAACCACTTGTGAGTGCAACAGCGATGACCTCTTAGGATTTCCCCTGCGCACTTATTACTTACCCTGAATCGAATCCCCTTCCGTCCTGCAGTCGAATGTGCCTTAAAGATCCCATCTTATCAGATTGCTCTCGTCGTGGGTGACTTGGAAATGGTAGACTTGGGTGGTCGAATCAAGGTCTTTGCAGAGAAGCCTTACATTGAAGCTGCGGCCGCAGAATTTGAAGACTTGCCAGGAATCTTGGCCGAGGCAGAGGCATACTTGACTCCATACATTTGGGGTAACTACTCCATCATGGTCATGCCCCCGAGCTTCCCTTGGGGTGGTATGGAACACATCAACGCCAATCTTGTCTCTCACACACTGATTACGGGTGACAAGTCCATGCTGTCCACTGCCATTCATGAGATTACGCACTCATGGTTTGGGAACGATGTTGGCTGCAGTGAGTTTCATCGCTACTCCTGCTCACTTCTTCCCGCGCGGAGTCACTCACTAATGTACTGATTGCTAACTAAACGTCTTCCGATCATGCTTTCGCAGAGAATTGGAATCACTTCTGGATCAACGAGGGAATGAACGTCTTTATGGAACGCAAGATCTTGGGCTCATACTACGGAGAAGAATTCGCAAAGATTGACTACTCCACAGGCAATACCTCTATGTACTACGACGATATGGTAGGGCACTACGGGTTAAACAACACTTACTCCTCACTGTTTCCTGATATTGGAGACGATGATCCGGAGAACTCGTTCTCGGGTGTCCCGTACGAGAAGGGATCCCAATTCATGTACTACATCGAGAGCTTCTTGGGACAGCAAGCCATGCAGACAATGCTTCGTGCTTACATTAGACAGTTTACCCAACAAGCCATTGACCAGGAAGAGTTTCAGCAGTGGTATTATGGATGGCTCGAGCAGACCTTCCCCGAAAATGCCACGAAGCTGATCGAACTCAGCTTGTGGGACACATGGGTATTTGAGCCCGGCCTTGGACCGGTGCAGATTGACGTGGCGACTACCGCACTTGAGGATGCCGATGCACTTGCTTTGGAATACATTGAGCTGAATACGACGTCAAGTCCTTTGTCTTTCTCCGACTACAACGAGTTCTATCCCAAGCAGCAACTTGCTTTCATTCAAAAGCTGGCCAACTCTGAAGGAGTTACGGTTAACCTCGTGGAGTACGTTGACAATGACCTTGCCATCACTGAGAGCAGCAACCCGTCCGTGAAAACTGAGTGGTATATCTTGGGGATCAAAGTTGGTTACGATGCCGTGCTGGATCCAGCCTATGTCTGGTTGGGCGAGCAAGGTCGAACAGCGTACTGCACACCAATTTACCGCGCCTTGATTGACAGTGGACGTTGTGACTTGGCTGCTGAATGGTTCCAAGATTACCGCGCCTCTTACAACACGTATGTCGTCGGTGGAGTGACCCGTGCCTTGGAAGCTTGCAAGGAAGGAGCCACAATGGAAGAAGAACCAGTCACACCCGAAGAAGAAGAAGAGCTTGAAGTGTTGACAGAAGAAGCAGAAAACAATGATCCAAGCGATGAAGCACCATCCTCCGCCGTCGCCCGCAACCTCGGCGGTATTCTTCTTGGAAGTCTGGCTGTGTTGGCGTTGGCGTAGAAGACTTGGTTTTTAACTTTTCCTCATTTAAATACGTGCATGTACAATTATCATTCCCTATCAGCATTCTTTTAGAGCCTAGCTACCTGTAGCTGTATGCGAATGATCAAAGGGGAAAGAATAATCCAATATTCTGGGCCCCTCGAAGGCAACAAGGTACCCAGCTACCCGTACATGGGCTGGTCAAGCAAGGGCAAAGATCCCGAGGACGAGGAATGGAAGAATCGATCAATTCCAGGCTAAGCAGGCTTACCGATGGGCCCCTCTCTCTTCAAGTAAGACTTGAGGAACGAACAGGGAAGAATTCCTGTGAATTCCAAAGAGCCTGTCAACGAGACACCAGCCATGCCATCAAAGATCGCAAAAGTCCTCTCTCAGGAGCTGGAACGATCTCACAACATGAGATCTTTCTTATTTGCATCCCTCGTTGCCAAACACATTACAATTGCTGTCTCTGTGCAAGGCTTTACCCCCCAGGTCGCCCTCCCCTTCCGACACCCAGCTCTGAATAGGTTCAGCAGTACTGCCATGACTGCTTCATCCCACAACAATGCCGACAAGTGGTCGGAACAAGCGGATCTTTATTCCGATCACTCCGCCCGTTTGACGGAACTGCATGGAGCCGATCTGGTAACCCTGCTCAAAGAGGACATTCTGAAAGCCAAAACTATTCTGGATATTGGCTGTGGTACGGGGGCGTTTGCCAAAGCCTACTTGCAACAATTTCCCAATGGTGTCCCAGGTCAGACACTCATCTCGTCGGATCATTCCGAGGGCATGATGCTTAAGGCCAAGGAGACTGTCGTTCCGCCAAGCGAGAGCTTCCAGACCAAGCTGGTCTTTCAACAAGAAGATGGTACCAAATTGGAGGGAATATCCGATGGTTCTGTGGACATGGTGGTCAGTCTGTTTGGTGTCTTTTTGATTCCGGATCAAGCAGCTGCATGCCAAGCCATTCAACGTGTCTTGAAGAAAGAGGGAGGAGTGGTGGCCATTGCTTCTTGGCAATTTGGCCTGTCAGATTTTCTGGCCGATCAAGGGTTTGGAGTGAGTCTGCAAGATGCCTTCCAGTTACCCAGCCGAACGATTGATCCCAATTTGGCAAACTTCCAATCGATTGCCAATTGGTCCTCTCGAGAGGGTGCCACCAAGATGTTGTCCGAGGAATACCAGCTCAAAAAGGTGGAGATTCATGGTGGCTTGCATACTATTTTATTCGATTTTGACTATCTGTGGAAGGTCATTTGCCAGAATCCCATGAGCAACACCCATGACGCCTCGGAAGAAGATCTCAAGAGAACCAAGGAGGCATTGATCCAATTTGTCACCCGTGACGGAAAACATAGCATTGACAAGCCACTCTTGTATTCGACTGCATCGTTCCTTTGCATTGGTCGAGGATAGTGTTAGAGCATCATCGAGTCGCGTCGAGTCAATCCAAGCACCCTCCGCCTGTCCCCAGACGAAAACCCCGTCCGACATTTGGGATTTGGACAGCGGAAAGCAGAACACGAGGAAAGAGATGATTTTGATTCATTGATTGAACCCTAACAGTGCTACAATGCCATTAGCTATACCTACCGGTAGAAGGAAGACTAAAGACTAAGAAAGTGATTGTTTGTTTTGATTGATCTTGGTTCTATAGAAATTATGATGTTTCACAAAAAGGAAGCTACTATTGTTGTCTGAGCATTTTGTGCCCCACAGCCGCAGAATGATCCCATAGGTTCACTCTGCCGTCACTGTGCCGCTGTAACCTATACATGAGAATCCAATCTGCTCCTGTCACGCCTGGTAGCAGAATGGATCTCACAGGCTCACTATTGCACGGAGTTTAAATCCCAGAGTGAATATTGGTAACAAGTGTCATTTTCACTTACTCTCGGGAACCAGTATCACCCCCACTTGGGGGGCGCCAGAACCTCAGAGTTGCTTTGGACTCCCTCCACCGAAGCCAACCCACAATCACCTCACCAGGATTTCCAACACATTCTCCACATGGAACAGAAAGAAGTACCAGTCACTCAGCACCACCGCTGAGTGCTGCCTTCTCCATTGCCTACAGCTCACCACCTCGCCCAACCTCCATTGGAGTGTTGCGGATGAGTCTCTTGGCAGAATGCTACAAACCAGTCCTTTTGTGGACCATCTTGCTCACACCTACATCGATGTCCAAAGCGAAGAGTCATGCGGTACACCTATCAGAGCCAGGGAGGCTCTGGGTGCCCACTACATGTTGATTTGCAAAGCAGATTCCAATTTGTGAGCTCCAAACCAGAGGAGTGCAAGTAGCGCAGTGATTTGCCGAGAAGAAACGCGCCGCGAGGGATCGTTTCAACCGCACCGTTTTTTGGAAACCAACTCTTCGGGTCCGTTTCCACTGTTACGAGCTATTGGGATCGTTTCGACGAAAAGGGACCTTTTCCGTGTCGTGCTGATGAATGTTGCGGACTGGGTCTCGAAACAGACAGAATACGAGATGTATTGAACCACACTCTTGCTGCCGGTGGACCCCCCTCCTGGTGAAGAGGATGGACGGCAAGATGATGCCTCAAGGTTTTTCAACCGTGACTACTGTACTAGTACTACCGGTACGGTACAGCCTAGTAGGTCCACGATTGAAAGTTTGAGCATACCAACTCGCTGGCTTATAAATAAATGAGACAAAGCTGCAGCCACCCATCTTTCTTGGTACATGTACGACTGTACCCAAAGATCCTGAAAGCACCGACCATGATGAAGCCGTTACTTCTGATTAGTAGGTGTCGGCCAAGGATAAGGCGTTCATTAGCATCTCCTAGCAACGGTATCTCTATAATAGAAAGGCGGTGCGTGTCTACAGATCCCCGTCCTTTTGAAGTCTTGGAGAATACTAATTTTGACTTGGAAGACGGCGACAGTGATGGCGACGAACCGCACAACAAGAAACGGTTGGATATAGCTATTGTGGGGTATCCGAATGCGGGCAAGTCTCAGTTATTGAATGCTCTCTTGGGTACCAAAGTGGCGGCGGTCTCTCGCAAACGTCACACCACTCGCAATGGAATTTTGGGCGTCCGAACACAAGACTCGACGCAGTTGGTCTTTTGCGATACCCCTGGCTTTATGACCCACGTCAATGACAAGGTGGGTCGAGATCTGGCCATGACGGCCAAAGGACACATGAGAAACGTGGATCATTCCTTGGTAGTGATTGATGCCGCCAAGGCCAAACTGTCTCCGGATTACACGGATACCATTCGGTCTCTATTATGGAATGCCGCCTCTACCAAATTCTCCATTGTACTCAACAAGGTGGATCTCGTCAAACCCAAAACAAAACTACTCGATGCGGCGCAGGTATTTGGAAGCATGGCCGATCAAATGATTCTCGAAAAAATGAAACACGCAAATCCCCAATTGGCACAGCACCCCAATCTACCCCACACTCCTCCGCCCGCATTAATGCCGGAAATCTTTTATACCAACGCCCGACAAGGTCAGAACGATCCGGGAGTCCAAGATGTGATTCACCATTTACAATCGGTAGCCGACGACATGGCGGAATATCGTGATTGGTTCCTGCCGGAAGCACACATGGTCACACCCATGGATTATGCCGCACGGGTCGAAGAAATTATTCGCGAAAAACTCTACCGACAATTGCATCGCGAAGTGCCGCATCAAATTCTACAACGCAATCGACAGTGTGAGTTGGTACGAAATGATACTGATAGTACTGGCGGCGTCTTGGTGATTCATCAAGATTTGCTCGTGCGCACCAAGGCGCATTTGCAATTGTTGCAAAAAAGTGGAGGTACCAATCTACTGCGCATTCACGATGCGGCTGTACCCGAGCTGAGACGGCTGTTTCAATGTGAAGTATTGTTGACATTGACGGCCAAACTCATCACCAAGAATCGAAGATAAGCAACGCCATAATGAATGAAGAAATTTAAAAGCATAAGGTCGCACCACTCTGGCTATGATTTGAGGAAGACAGATATGGCATATGCCTCAGGACTGCGAAAGATTCGATTCATCCTGACGAATGGTTTGTGCGACCTGTCGCATGCCTGTGGTTCACCAAATAAGACGCATCTTTTTGATGATCACTATCTACAAGTGTCACGATGTCGTGATGCCCGTCGGTAGTAAATGTAGATTGGATTCAGCAACTCGCTATTAGCTTGTCTTTTTAATTTAAAAAAGGTGAAATTGCTGAATACCCAGTAGCTCCATGCCCTCCTTATACCTTACCACTATAGCTCGCCCATGCCTTGTGTGACTCCCACAACTTGACACACAGGTCACCTTGAAACTCTTTGCACTCCGCCTTCAATAAGGTACACAGGTCCGAATGAATTTGCTGGGCCATGAATTCCGTGGTGGTCAAGGTCCCATCGGGGAACACTTCATCCAAGTTTTGAAAATTGTACTTGGCCAGCACCTGCGACAACAAGTCCAATGCCTTGCCAATATCAATCACCCAATTGGTATCCGATACCAATTTCTTGGAAGAGAATTCCACATCGCAGGTGTACGTGGCTCCGTGAAGCTTGCCGGCAGGACCAAACTTGGGGTTGTCATGGAAACTGTGAGCAATCATGAAGGAATCACGGACACCAAGCACAAAGGGAAGGGCAAAGGCTTGGTGGTTTGTCATGAAACAACTACAAGCAAGTAGCAATGTGAGCAATCTACTAATAAAGGCACCTGTTGGATGTGGCATCATGGTGGTGTTGTAGTATTACAGTATCTGATGCTAATGATGAGGTTTGCTGTTGGAGTGCCCTGACTTTTGGATTTTTTTTGTCCGGGAAGGGGGCAACAAAAGTAAGTGTGAGTGAAGAGCGCCAATAAAGTGAGCGACGACGGATCCAGGACATACGGTACCGTACCGTATGACACTCCAGCACTTCGCCGTGAACGTGGAACGTGGAAGGGCCAGCCGTCCACTAATCAAACCCTTCATCCCCTCAGCTAGTTTTCCAGTTCTAGCCAGCTAGCTAGCTACCGGTAGGCAGTGATGAAATCAATGAAAACATTCTCTATGGTGCACTTGGCTAAGACCGCAAGAACTGTTGGAACGCACTTTCCCACCGATTACACATCACATTATGCTTCCACCACAATGCTAGTACTTCCTGTGACGCTAAGATCGCACTCTTTGAAGTCAGATGGCGGCTCCGCTTGTGGGACCTCTCCCAATAACGGGAGATCCGGAGTTTCATCGGCAGAAATGCCATAGAGAAAGATGAATCCAATGGAGCATGCTGTCAAGACGTGCCATACGGCATGCCCCTGGAACCAACTATCTGGGAAGCAGAGAGGGCCTCCAGATTTGGAAGGGATCCAAATGGCAACCGCCAAGAGGACGCAGCCAAGAGCAGCCACCATGTACCAACCATTGGCGGTATCCTTGACAGCACATCCACTCTCACAAAGAATGCGTTTTTGGTAGAGTGGCCCCAATATCTTATGCCAAGCTTCAATGACAATGGTCATCACTAGTAGAAGAGTAAACATGAGCCGCTTGACACCCGTGTTTGGAGAGAGGATTGTCAGAATGAGCAGTGGAAGATTGATGGCAGCATACAAAGCGACGAAGGTCTTGAAGGAAAAGTTTCTTCGCTTCCTTGTAGCACTGTATGGCATCAGGAAGGCTCCAATGAGATACATACAGAATTGATCCACGCGGCGCCCCATCACTGTCAAAGAGGCATGCAGTGCCGCACTTCCAGGACCCATGAGGCACACCACACAGGATAGCAAGATTCCGTATCCTCGGGAAGATGTAAACCCGTTCTCCTTTTCCCAGCATTGGCCTGGCAGTTTCAAATCACAAGACAGCGCAATCAATAATCCAATCACCACAAAAGCACTGTTGGACGCAGTGTTTGCTGGCTGAGCAAACCAAACATCTCCAGGCTCCTCCCCTCTGGGTCTCTCGCAGAAACAGTTGGGTTCCGTCAGGTAGTTTTCGTGGCAATCTTCGCTAATGGGTTTGAAGGATTGCCAGCCAGTGCTGGCCACAACCAGCAGTACCGCGGTGGAGATAACTGATGTGCAGAGAGCAGAAGCAACGGTAATCATGATGGGTTGGTTTTGTTGTGACCGTCTTGGTTGCTCCGAGTCTCTTCTTCTTTCGATGGTTACAAGAAACAAGATTCGAGATCGACGTGGTGGTGGTGAAGAGTGAGAAAAAATCTGTGCAAAAAGATGGTCAGTTCAACCGGAATGGACAAGTTGGTACCGATACCGGTACATGTACCGGTAAAACCGTAAAAGTTACTGTAAAGTATGCACCGTACCGGTACGTCACCTCACAAAACGCTGCATCATTAGAGAGAGGGTTGAAACTTCCCCCTTCTCATGTATTTTGGCGCGAACTTTTTGAATAGAAGACGCATCACAGCACACCCCTGGCACCAGCCACCGGTGCTACATGTACGCTACTACAGCACATTGTATTAGACTACCGGTAGAGGCAACAGCCAACCACACAACCAACCAACCATCCCAATGGACCTTGAACTCTCTATACCAGTCTCCAAGAGGCGAAGAGACTGGGGTGATGATGAGAATCCTTCATCGGTGCAGCAATCTTCCATTCTCTCATTCTTTTGTCGGTCCTCAAAAAAGAACCGTGCAGTGCCTCCACCACGACGGCAATCCAACAAGCGCGGCAATGATGTGGTTGGTACTGTTCCAGCTTCCTTCGACAAGTGTCAAATGGACAGCGGGAAAGTGGATCCAGTAACTCCCGACAATGACCAGCCAGGTGCTACCAGAATCAAAATGCCCCAACAGAATGGTACCACTAATTCTATTGCTCCTCGTCAAGCATCAATCAACACCACAACCAAACCCAAGAAGAAACAGAAGAAGCAGCAACAACTCTATTTGGATTTTGGACAGCGAGATTTTGGAAAGCAAATTGTATGCCAGACCTGTGGTATGCTCTATGTACACGGTGTCGAGGAGGATATCAAATTGCACGAACGAATCTGCAAAGACTACCACGAAGGAGTCTCATTCCACCCACAATCCTGTCGCATTGTGGACAAAGCAACCACCAAGAAAGACGGAGGTTTTATTGTAGAAGTGCGCCCATCCGATAGCTATGCTCAACGTCAAAAGGTCAAACAAGCCATGGTCATTGTGGATAAGGAATTGGGATTTGCCCCTCAATCAACAGCCGACGCTGCATCACAAGACGGCGAAAAACCAAAAACGGTATACTTGTTTATCCGACAAAAGCATATTGTTGGGGTTTTGAGTGTCGAGATGATCAAACAGGCATTTCCATTGGTTCAGCCCGCCACGGACGACGACAGCACGGACGACAATCCACAACCATTGCAACAGTTGGCACGATCCCAGACACCCACTCACGCCATTTTGGGCATTCACAAGATCTGGGTCCATTCCACGGCGCGAAAGCAAAAGGTGGCCTCTCGGTTGATGGATGCTGCCAGAGCCCGCATGGTGTATGGAACTGTCGTATCACCGCACATGGTGGCCTTTTCCAGTCCTACTGAAGCCGGAGCACGGTTTGCCCGGCAATATTTGCAACGGAAAACTGCCAAGGATCCCAACAAGATTTCTTCTCCACCCACAGTATTGGTTTATGATTTGCCACTGTAGATAGCACAGCAGCAACGTGGTTGGAGTGCTACGCTCAACACAGGAAAGAGAACCAAGTTTGGCATTTTAACTAATTGCAAGTGTACGGAGGAAATCTGCCCAGCATACACTCAGTCGCAAAGTATTTTTGATAGACAACCACAGTAGAATCTTTGATAGTTTAGAGGTCCTGTAAGTTGCTTTTGAAACCCGGAGATAGCAGCACTGATCGAACATCTCTGCGACGGCAGTTTAGTTGTTACGGCTTCAGCCTCTTTGTCTCAGGCTGGACTTTGGCTTTCCGCCTCACTGTCTTGCTGTGGCTCTTTGCCATTCGGTATTCTTTTTGTCCCCGGTGAATACTAGCTGAACCCTCTCACCCTCTTCTTCGTTTTGAGCTTGTTATAGGCTTCTGCCAGATAAGCAAACTGATACCGTAGGTGAGAGCATAGGAAGAGCTGTGGTGCTCAAGAAAAAAGGTCGACTCGTTCGTTCTCAGTCTGAGCAGGACGAGACTATCAGATGGATGAAGTCATTTGCTACTGTTAACTTTCAATAAAATGCACCAATGACATCCTGCACTTTTTTGAATGCACACGCCAAGGCCCAGTCAGCATGAGTTGCCCAGAAAGACGCGGGTTTGCAAGAGATTGTTGTTTGGTTTCCACCGGCTCCAACATCACCTACAGGTTCGCCACCAAGCAAGCAACAACGGCAACAAATACCGAACAAAGACACAGGGGGTGGGGTGTAGAGGACGTGGCAAGGATGGGTTCACTGGGCGAGTTTTTCTTGACATTGAAGCCATCGGATGCGCTTGACTTGGAAATGGCTGCATCTAATTGTTCTTGATGTTGGGCAAGAGGCCTGGCTGCCTCTTCTAGTAATTCTGGCTCCTGGGACAGGTACTCAGGGATTGTCTGATCCGGAACCAGAGAGTCACCATAGGATATTGCCACAGCAACTTCATCATAGTCAAACGTACCATCCAGTAACCGATACACCTCAACGGGGGCATCTATTTCAAATCCCCAAGCAGTGACTTTTATGGCTTTGGATTTCTTCGGGTCCTGAACCTCATTCAACAACAAACCCAGTTCCAGTCCACTGCCACACGCCGGATTTCCATCAGTAGATTGATCATCTGGAACTACAATTACAACAGTCCCATTGTCGCCACAATGGGCCACAGCAGTGGCTTGATGAACATTGTCCACTGGTGGCAGTGCAGAGTTGAATGTGAAGAATGCATCTTTGGACAATGTTTCCGTGCTCAACCGAGCAAACATTCGTGTCAGATATGGAAACTGGTCCACCCATGCTTGCGCTTGAATGGCCGGCTGCAAGACCCTATCATCAATTTCCCATGCCAAGCCTGTGGCATTCCATTCTGGGGGATCGTCATTGAACAGACTGTCGTATCCAAACCTTGACAAAATTGTCTCCACCAGCTCTGTGTCTGGTAGACGATGGCGGCAACACCCAGAAAACTCTTCCCAAGATGCAGCATTTTCAATTTCATTTGCCGTCAAATTGATGAAAAGTTGATTGGCCACAAAGTCACTGCTGCCAGCATATTCAGTGACAAAGGAATGATTAGCCAACTCCATGGTGGCTTCCTCAAATCTATCCAAATAGTCCTTAAAGAAGCAGTCGTCAACATCAGAACTGCCAAGAGGCGTCTGCTGAATAAAGCACGCCCCTGTCTCTAGCCAGTCTGCCTGTGCATCATCCAATTCCACCTCCAGAAAATTCAAGGGTACGGCACGAGCAGTGCCCAGAGCATAGACATGAATGGGTTGAAATTGCCAATCTGTTGCAATGGAGGTGCTTGCCATTTGAAATGGAATAGTTGCTGCTGGTTTCCGCAGTGAAATGGAAATCCCCATTTCTGGTTCTTCATTTTGGGGGTATGTCACAACAAGTGGTTGGATTTCCCCAACATCCCTTCCACGAAGCCGCAGCACAATAAAGGCATAGCCCTGTTTGGCATAAAAGTTCAACAATGCATCGGCCCCCTCCGATCGGGTATACCCATTGATCCTCAAATATCGAAGGACCTGGGTTGGATCTGCGTTCGGCCCTCCCTCCAGAATAACATACTCGTACGGCCCCGCAGTTTCCACCAAGGGAGAGTTGCGAGAACTGCTGGCTGAAAATTGCGGAATTCGAGGATCACCATCATTGCACCACTCAGGAGTGTACTCCACGCGGCTGCCGCAGGGTAAAGTGTCGCCAAAGGAGGCCGCATCCGGTCCTCTACGTACATCCAAGACAAACTCTGGTTTGGTTCCTTTGTGGAGTTCTTGAAAGAGGAGCTCTGAGCCCACATCCACTTTGGTTGGTCTATTGGGAACAGGAATCACCCAGCTAAACTCTCTTGGCTCTAAGTCATACACAGTCTCGCCGGGGTGGTCCCCGCCGTATCGTATTTGATACACCACAGTGACATCGTTGCCTTCTACACCAAAGGCAATGGATTGTCCATTCTGCAGAGTCTCAGTCGCATTTCCAACACCGAAGAATCCACCAACAGCCTGTGCTACATGTACTGTAGCGGGCAGCAAGAGAGCAAGGCAAAAGCAGCAAGTCCTTTTCATCGTCATCTTCTTCGATCTTCGATCTAAGTGTGTGGTGTGATGGGGGTTCTTGATGAGGTGAAGAGGAAAGCAGAAAGCAAGTCTGTCATGTATCCCCGACTGGACTTCTCCGGGAGTCGCGCGACCTTCTTGGCTACCGGTACTGTACCAATTAACTGGTACTTTTGTGTCCGTACGGTACGCCTGCTCTTGGCTACTAGAACAGTCGTACAGTCTGGACCAAAAATGGCAGGTCTCACCAACGAACAACCGACAGCTCGGTCTCCAATCTCCTGTGCAAGTGCTGTACTAGTATGCATAGCTCGCCGGTGGGCGTGGTCATTGTCCGCCACTACAAGCACCACCTTCGAAGCTGCCTAGTTTGCTGTTTTCATTTCGCTTTCTTCAGCTGCCTCTGGGCAGCCTTATGATTAGTCTAGCTAGCAGCCTTCTAAAGCCAGCCTTCGTAAAGGAAAAAGGCGAAATTCAGGAATAGGTCCTTCTAAAGTAGCTGCTCGGCATATTATTCCATCGAGGGCACACCCTGGGGCACTCCCTGAGGAACTCCATTAGCTTGGCAGCGGTGCAGGCAGTGTGGGGGTCTTGTACCGTTCTTATCAGCAATGATGAAGGGGATTTGAAGCGGTTTGCTTTGGGCGTCCGCTGAAGTCCTTCACTGCTGCGTTCTCCCAGCAAGCTAGTAGCTAGAGTAACATTCCTCCTGTGAAAGCCGTGTCATATCCTCTTTGGCTTCTCGAACATGCAGCACCTAGAAACCTCGCCTATTTTGGTCACATTCTTCATTCGAAACTTTGCCAGGACCAAATAGCAAAGAAGGGGGGTTAGACTAGGGAATTTATCTATTTTAAAAGTGAGGGCAGACACCAGACTAGCCAGTGCTTACAGTCAGTACCGCTACTAGCTAGCCACTAGTAGTCTATGTCTTGGTTCCGGGGTAAAGGGGGGACACATTTAGCCCCAACAAGGGGGCCAAAGCGCTGGGCTTTGGGGGGTCGAGGGAGACATAAATGAGTGCCACCGAGATTGTTCTTTTTCTCACTCACTTCCTCACCTCTCAGACCTCTACTGTATTGGTAGTTGGTAGCTCCCACCGTACCTTCAGCGCTTACCGCGGCACTCATATATATACCTCGGTCAGATAGATTCCCTGATTTAACTAACTAACCAGCTAACTAAACCATGGCAACCCCAACCGAGCAACCAACAGAAGAGGGTATCGAGGCAACGCCCAGGGCGTTCTTGGCGCAGTCACTGGTGTTTCGAGATTCGCCAGAAGACATGACGTACGGTCGACGAGTGGCCTTGTGGTTGAATGAAAGGTTTCCCGGGTTCTACGGTCCGGAGTCGGGTCCCAATGCTCCCTCGTTGGCCAAGGCGTGGGCGTTCTTTGAGCATGTCACGTTGGAACGGTATATTGTACAAGACGACAACGACGATAATGATAATGATATCACTGATGAAGCCGCACGATCGTCTGGAAAACGACAATCGACAGATCGCAAAATGTCCATTGCCGAACCGGGAGAGCATCACTATCGGACCAAGCTGTATCCCCTCTTGACGACACCGTTGAGTCAATTGGGGGACTTTGGATTGGGATTTGGGCTCTACTTTTCGACACTACGGGATTTTGCCATTTTGGCCCTTTTGGGTGGTCTGCTCAGTTTGCCCAATCTACTCTACTTTGCCAGTACGGACTACGATTCCACCACTAATGAAAATCTGGGATCGGGTTTATTGCGGGGGTCGGCCATTTGTCTCGATCGGAAATGGGTCCCTTGTCCCACGTGTCAAAAGGACGAATTTGAAAAGCAAAATAAAGGGGCCTATCCCATCAAGAGATTCTCCTTGGCGTGGGTCACAGTGCCCTCCGACGCGGGATACTATCTCAATGTCACGGACTATCTGGATTGGAAATTGCTGGATACCAATCATTCCATTGAAGACATCAACTCTGAATCGGAATGGCTCACATGGGATCTTGTATTCAATCGAACCGAGGAACAAAACGTGGTTCGTCTCGACAATCTACGAAACGCCACCATTCCCACAACGGATGCATACGGGAGTATTATCTTGAACGAACAGGATGGATTCATTCTGAATGGCACCAATGTCACGGAACAACTGGGTTACACACCTCTCTGGTGTGGATATTCGACCCCTTCCGACTGCTATCTGGACTTGTATCCATCCATTACCGAAAAGCACGAGGATGGATTTGTGGACGATCCATCCCAAACACGTGTCGGTGACTCGGATTTTGTCGAGGTGGGATTCGCCCTCAAGAATCTGTGCGACGGAGCCACCGCGCAACAAGGGTGGATCAATTGGGGAACGCTGCTCATTATGATACTGGGGACAACACACATCTATTTTCGGACCGAACGCATGGAAGTTCGCTTTGATGAAGATGAGCAAACGGCACAAGACTATTCCATTATCGTCAAGAATCCACCACCGGATGCGTGGGATCCGGAGGAATGGAAAGCGTTCTTTGAACAAGCACTCGACAATGATCCCGATCATCCAAACAACAGTGGCAGTCCTCGCAACAAGGTCACAGTGTGCACGGTGGATGTGGACAATGAGGCCATTATTGGGTATCTGGTCCGACGGAGGGACCTCCGACGACAAATCGAAATGGCGTTGCCACCCGACACCCCCCTCGACATTGAGACCTTGAAAAAGGAAGTGGAACGGATCCAAGAAGAAAAGACCGGCATGTGCTCGTCCAAATCTCCAGTGCCGCTCATGGTGAAGAAGCTCGAGGAGCTCGAGACGGAAATACGAACATTTTTCAAAACGGTCCAAGAACCGGACACGACCCAGGTGTATCTCACATTTGAGACGGAATCGGCGCAACGTCGCGTCCTGAAACAAATGTCCATTGGGACATTGGATGCACGCCGCAACAAAACGGAGGGGATCGATCCACTCTACTTGTTTCGTGGAAAGCACGCTTTGGAAGTACGAGAGCCGGATGAACCATCCACCATTCGATGGCAGGAACTCAATGCCACCGAGTCAACCGTTTTGATTCGAAAGATTGCCACCAGTCTTGCCACTGTTGGGTTCGTCCTGGCGGCCTACTATATCATTCGAAGACTCTACCTAAAGAATCAACCTTGGTGGGCTGGGATTGTGA
>CAICTM010001946.1:0-20428 GCA_903772945.1 Seminavis robusta
CCTGAGGCACGACAAGGCTCCCTGAACTGCCTGACTACCGCTGTCCCTGAGGAAGGGTTTCAGCGAGATCCAGTCCACTACTTCGGTATTGGAACTGATCCTTCAAGAAACTTATTGGATTCATAGATTGTTACAAATCAGTATGGAGGCTGCCTTCCTGGAACATCGTGAATTATCTAATGCCGCTGGTGCTGACCTGCTTCTGCTGACCATCCTCTTCATCTGCGCCATCAAGCTTTTTCCAGTTAATAGAACCAAATCCTTCTTTGAATAACGCTTAGCTTGGAATGAATATAGCAACCGGCATACCCAGAGGGGTACCTTCGCAAGACGTCTTCGCATGGAGAAAGAATCCTTTGACATCCTGCTGGCACTCATTTTCGAAGAGTTGTTAGTGGCGCCTGAGTGAGTTCTTCGCCAGCTGGTAAAAGAGGGGGCGCAATATTGCCAGAGTTGTGCCTGCCTGTACTGCACACTACGTTGGCTAGCGGGTGGCTCCTACTTAGATATCTGTGACATAGCTGGACTGTCCAGCGCTTCATTTTACAGAGTTATCTGGAAGACTGTTGACCGCATAAATGAATGTCCAGCACTTGATATATATAATTATATCTGCTTCCCCAAGACACCGAAAGAAGTGCAAGCAAGAGGCTATTGATGAGTTTGCCCGCATCAGCCATGCAGCAGCCATCAATAACTGTGTGGGGGTAGTAGATGGGTATTTGCTAAGAACCAAAGTACTACCGGCCCAAAGATATGTTGGAAATGTCCGATCCTACTTCTCTGGCCACTACCAGTGCAATGGCGTAAACATCCAAGCAGCAGCTGATCACCACTATCGATTCACCTTTATTGCCTTCTTGACAGCACCTGGAGTGACTGGTGACCGAGATGCAATCAGGAGATGCAATCTACATTCTTCAATCGAGGCTCTTCCTGCTGGGATAGGCGTCATTGGGGATGCTGCTTATGAGGCAACAGAACATCTGGTGCTAGTCTATCAAGGGGTAGATCGGCTGAACCCACTGTGTACGACAACTTCAACTTCTATGCTAGTCAGTTAAGAATTAGCGTGAAGATGTCTTTCGTCAGATGAAATGGGGAGTGCTGTAGAGGCCTGTCGGTGTTTCCATCACTCGAGTTGGTGGTGTTGGGCGAACAACACAAAGACAACGTACAGCTAAGACAGACAGCTTTCTAGTTGAGTTTATTGAAGAGAGTGAGTAGTTCTGCTGCTGATGACCCCACACATAATAATAATAATATACAGAATAAGGGAATGGAATCATGAACTTCCAACACACTCCTGCCGTCTTGCCCTGACAGAAATGGCAAAGACGAAACAAATTGTTGCCTAATCTTGCTTCTAAGATCGATACTCATATCGATGTCACTGGGCCTGAAGGAAAATGGTCATCACACCCACCAGTGCTTGTCCGGAACCTTCCCCAATGGTTGTTAATTGTTGTACATCCCATGAGTCACACTCTTAGAGTTGACCAGATTGTTGTTTTAGAACAGATTTGGGAACACATCTTGTATTGATTATAACTGTGTGCGAACTTAAAATACACTAAAGTAGCTTGCAAATAGTGCGATTGATGTCTAAAGGATGCTTTGTGGACCAGCAGGTTCATCTGGTGTGCAATTGGTGGATTGGCAAAGTACTCAAAATCTAGAGAATAAAACTCACTCCTGCGGGAAGATGATCGTGTATTGTTGAAAAGGCTGAGGACTTAACGTATGGAATGATCCGTAGATTTGATTGATTGGACGACATATGATACGACAAAAGATCGTAGTATCTTGATCCGTAGATTTGATTGATTGGACGACGTATGATACGACGAAAGATCGTAGTATCTTGGCTTGAGAGCGAATCACAGTAATTGAGAGCGAATCACTTCACTCCTGCACTTCGAAGATCCGACACACGGAGAGCTTCGAACGAACGTACGGCACGGTATGTATGGTGCTTCGAAAGATTGCGAGATCTGCTCGAAAAATGCTGTGCTCTCAAGGACAAAAGAAGAATCCTGGTTGATTGAGGATCTCTCGAGAACTGCAGCACGGGAAATCCTTATCATTGCAGAAAGAATTCTGAAAAGACTTGCGAGCAATGGGAACCACAGCACGTACTGAGTGCTTCGAAAGATCGTTCGCCTCACAAAATCGCGCGAATCGATAACTCGATGGATAAAAGCCGGATTTGCGTCGTTCTTGTCAGTTGAGTAGTAGCGTCATGTAGTTTGATCGTTGTAGTGGTAGCTGTAGCGGTAGCTTGTTATCTCTACCGGTAGCGTTGCTAGCTTTGAGTCGCGGTGGCTGCTTGGGCGAAAACAGTGACTCGGATTCCTCGTATAAAAATTCTTTGTTTGTTGGTGTTTGTTATCTAAGTTGCTTCCTCGGCAAAAGTTCTTAGTTCCTCCTGTAGCGAGTCGACAGTTGTCCTCGTTGACTGCCTTGGTTGATGGTGAGTTCGTAGACGAGATAGTATTATAATTTCTCTCCATCGTGACTCTTCTTGGTGGGGTAACCTGCACTTCTAGAGCCGACCATGTAGCCACTCCAATTTTCCAGGGATACAGAACAGTATGTGCACTCTGGTAACCAGCCAGGTAATCTCAAGCACTCCTGTAATTCTTGTTTCTTTCTCAAATGCGCTAATGGTCTCGGATTGCGGTTGATGCAATACAGTATTCTCAAAGTGACTTGCATCTGTCAAGGTCACAGCAACACTCCTTGTTGCTCAGAACTCCTCCTTTCTTTCTTGTTGATGCTACTGGGAGTATGATAGCTTCAGCACTGGACTCTCTTCAATAAATGTTGGGCGAACAACACAAAGACAACGTAAAGCTAAGACAAACAGCTTTCTAGTTGAGTTTATTGAAGAGAGTGAGTAGTTCTGCTGATGATGACCCCGCACATAATAATGATAATATACAGAATAAGGGAATGGAATCATGAACTTCCAACAGGTGGAATGATTCAAGCAATCGCGAGGGTGCACAATTTTGTCATCAATGAAAGATGTAGAATGAAGAATGAGAATGGGGATCCTATTCAGTTAACGGCCTTGGATGGACAGGGAGAGGACCAAAGCTATTCCATCTTCATGAATCAATGGCACGGCGAGTGGAAAGACTGCAGCTGACATGACCAGCATCCAACAGATTGAACGACAAACAGAACAAGAAAAAAATGCAAGAGAAAAGAGCCACTTGAGAGTGCCGCTCTATCATAGTTAAACTAGATGCTGTTACTGTCACTGGCGTTCGCTTTCTCTTCCTCATGTTCGTCTATGCTTTCTTTCTTGGGAATCTTTAGATCTGCTTCCTGCATTCCAATTTGAGTAGTCGCTTCTTCAACTGTGGAATCTTTTTCTTCTTGTGTCTGCAGCCACTGTCAAGGATGTCAACGTAGTGGTCACAGATTCATTCATACTCTCTGTACTGCTCCTGTTGCATGTAGGACTTGCGCATTGCCGTTGCTTCGTGCTGGCCTGTTTCGAACGCAAATGCAGCCCTGTCAAGTGTTTGCATTATCTGTCTATCCCTTTTCGATCCTCCACTCGCAGGCTCTTCATTGTCAGAGTTGCGTGAAGTTGTCCTTGCTTCCAAGAGTGCTTTTCTTCGTTGCGCGAATAGAAGAATCTGACTGTATTGAAAACGTTGTGAGCTGTATCAATATTCGGTATTTCCTCCACGCGATTGCCAAGATAATAGATAGGTACACCTGACATGGTAGTTGGTGACCGCACAGTCAGATGGGTCTTTCGCAAGTAGTCGTAGAAGCGCTGGTGCTGGCCTGATGCTGTCTTTGCAATGATCACTTGCTCGCGAGCCTTCACAAGATCATTTACATTCTGTTGACTACTCTGTGCCGACATGTTGTTGAAATCGTTGGCATTGATTGCTTGTCCCTCCACGGCTGCTGTGAGATACTCGTCATTGTTTGGATCATTAGGATCGGAGTACAGGACAATGCCAAGTGTTTCGTTTTGTTCTGCGTCGTTGTAAGATACAGAGATGTCACTCCAGAAGCTCTTGGTGGGATTTTGACCACTGTTCCCACTTTCGAAAGCGTTCTTGTCAAACATCTTTGCAGAGCAAGGAATCGATCAATGTACAAGGGAAGAAAAATAGTACTGACCAGCCGGACCAATAACTGGATCTTCTTTTCCATAGATGTCGACACAGTGCTTGGGACCATTATATTGTCATAAGTAGCGCCCATTTCAATAGCCAAATCCATCTGTTCCCGACAAGCGAACATAGTGGCAGATCCAATGTTCTTGCAACCAAAGTTCTTTGCAAGCTGTCGCAACTGTGAAGAATTCAGATCTTTCCTCAAATCGAAATAGCGATAACTGTCAGTGCCTTCTCTTCCAACACGGATTCCTATTGCTACTTTGTGTGGACCTTTGTCTGTCTTGGAACGGCTCTCAAGATCCTCCGAGATCTCAACACGGTGTTTGTGCTCATAGGTAAAGCCCGTCAACTCATTGGGAAGTTCTTTGTTCTCCTTTTTTCCTGGCTGGAACCAGCGGTGGCTTGCCGGAAGATGTCTCATCAACATTAGTTTGTGCGTGCTCAGTAGAGTTGTATGTTCCTGGTGGGTGGTGTGGTGTGGTGGTGGTGGTGTGGTGGTGTGGTGGTGGTGGTGGTGGTGGTGGTAGTGGTGGTGGCCGCAGTGGTGGCAATTGACTCAGCGTCAGAATATAACGGTAACCTCTACTGGGAAACCAGGGGCACTAGTCTGCCATAAGCTGTGCTGGTCACCGTGTATGTTCATATGAAAGCCCTCTGGTGGAGTATCGAGCAGAGAGCAGAAGCCACTGTTGGGGAGGGCAGTGGGTGTTCTTCTTGTTTTCGGTTGATGTACCAGCGGTGGTGTTGGCCGCACAATTGGCTCCAAGATTGACGATGAGGGGCGTCGCGATGAGTATCATCAACATCATCCTCCGACGAATCCACTGGACTTGCAACCTCCTGAACGGGGAGCGGCAGTACTTCCTCATCCACAGAGGAGTCCTCCATCTCTAGTCTCTACAATGATGTGGGCGTTTCGAGTCAACTTGTGAACAACTTACGGGCACAAAGGGATCCATTTTTGACTACACAATGTTTGCTACAAAGAGGAGGCGAAAGAGAGAGGAAAGAGAGAGGAGGAACACAAACTGGCCTACGAAATTGACTATATATTATCTTTTTGGAGATCTAATGTAAAGCTATTTATCATCAAGTGCCTGACTGTTCTTCTGTGTGATAGTTGCAGGTCGCAAATTTCATTACAGTTGATCATCATGTTGGTTGGCGTTAGAAGTAGGCGACGGAAAACATAGTGATCAAAAGATACCCAAGTTGTGAACCCCCATGCGCGTTATGGCGAAGGTGCGAGAAGGTTGGAATCTTCTTCGCCAAACGAAACTGGCTTCTTGAGTACCACTTCAATATTGGGTACCGCGAAGGTACGAAGCTGCGAAGGTCAGTTAACGATGTATCCTAAGGTCTGGCGACGTCGCCAGGCTTTTTTCGCTCGACAACACGGAAAATCGAGCTAAAGCCGCTGCTGCACGACTTCAAAGAACGTTTGCTGTGCCTGAGCAGACACCTTCTGCTTCTGGGTACTCTCTCTTATATATCTCTGAGTGGCAAAGAGCCCTTGTCTGCCACCTTTGGGGCGCTGTAGCCTTAGAGATAACAGAATCAGCAAATAGGAGGCAAAATCGGCGATACGGCCGTATAAGACTTGCTGAGCACCTCTGAGTGGCAGGTTAAGTCTCTTCCTCTTCTCTACTATTTTCCGAACAAGTTTGTTTATGGTAGCTATCGCTGAAGAGACCGAGAAGAGGTACCATCTTGATAGCAGCTTTTGCTCGATTTTTGGTGTTGTTGAGCGATGCGCGCCGGTCGATAGGATACATCGTTAAGAATGGAGAGCTTGAGAAAGCTCACCAATGCGAACGTCTTGCTTTTTACCATTGTTTTCGCCTTGCTAGCTAGCAGCTAGCAGCTAGCTTTCGAAGCTCGCAACTACTGCCAACCGCCAACCCCTTTAGCTAGCAAAGCCCTCTCCACAGACACCTGCCAACCCCATGCCCAGTCTAATGGGGACGTTGGCACTTGTAGGTTTCTCCACCCCACCCCGCAACAGCCAGCCAGTATCCATAGCACGAGCTCAGTCCAGAAGCGCGCCTACAATGTCTTTGAACGTGAAAGGCGACACTGTGGAACAATCAGGCGTTACCTGGCCTTGTGGTACCGGTATTGTGTCCTCTACTCCAGTACTTGTAGCTTGATGGTCAAAACAAAGGTTCTTGGATCCCCTCCACAGAAAGGTTGACCATTGGGGAGGTGGCCTGAGAAAGTACTCTGAGTGTCGTGTACAGCACTACATACATGTACGAGTATTCGAGTATTGGTGAGTCAGGATTGTGTCATGGCGTAATGGCCAAGACACGATCCGAAAGAGAAGGTTCACGAGAAGGCGAAGAGATGGTGCACAGTTCCTTTTGGCTTTAGCACATCAACATCATGAAATAATAAGCACGAATTCAGACAGCATGTTCGTCACAAGCTAGCTAGTGGCTTGATCTTGATGGTCAAAACAGCAGTCAAAACCTACTCCTCCAGTAGTTTAGTGAACGCGAGCTCGTACAGTCGGACTGGTAGGGTTTCTAAGAGAATCGAAAGATCCAAGGTGGACACAACTTGAAAGACTGGACAGCTGAAAGTGGGCATGTGGCCATGTGGAAGGATTGGATGCTGGATGGATCCGAAGCTTGTACAGTCGTACATCCATACCAGGTAAATGTAATGTACTTGTGACCGAAGGCACAACCACTGGGTGAAAATAATGGCCAAACGGAAAAAGCTGAAGGAACAGGCTGAAAATAATATTATTGGCCAAACGAAAAAGGAAGTAAGGAATCACGCTGGGTTGGAGGAGAAGGAGAAATCCGAGGCTTCTTTTTGGACTTTGACCATTACGGTACCGTATCCAGTACTCCAAACTACTACAGTATAGGTACTACCGGTAGTGCATGTACATGTACATGTGGTATTGGTTATTGGGCTTTCTGGAGGGCTAGAGGAGGAGCCGTGGAACCATCTCTCCTTGTTGCTGGATGCTGGACCGTTTCGAGTTTCGAGTGGTTGAGTGAGTTGAGTTGGGTCAAGTCGGGTTGTTGCAATTGAGTCAAGTCCCCAGATGAATGGAAAACGGATGAAAAGACAACGTACCGGTCTCACGGTCTCACACAGAAGAACTGTTCCTCCGAAATTGGCATTCTCCTCCCAATGGAGTGAAGTTGACCACTTTCCAGCAGAAGGTGTAGCTACTATGAGCACCGGTGTACCGTTTACCACTGGGTTCTGTGTGTCCAGTAGGAAACATCACCGGTATGGCGATCCTACAATTCTATGTCCAGTATTGCTCACACTAAAGTAGCCATCTAGCTAGCAGGTACTTGCTAGCTAATCAAGATGAGGGCGGAGCATCATGAGCCCAACATGAAGGCCAGAGGCCAGAGCATCATCAAGAGCCTCTTCAGCTTCGAGCCTACTAGCTAGTACATGCTAGCTAGTAGTGAGCTTTACACTTTAGACTATTAGTCACACTGTAACAAGGAGCTCTCATTCTCTTGGCAAATAGCTCGGCAAATCTAGCTAGCTAGCTAGTTCTGTTGAAAGAGAGGCACTTTTTTAGGTGCTGGAAGATTTCAGCATCATCATCTTCTCTGTGCATTAAATTTTGTACAGTACCTTGAGAGTAAAGGAAAAGCGGTAGTGGTCGTTTTGTCGGCTTTCCTCTCAGTCGATGAACAGAACTATGGGGCTTACAACGCGGCATTGCAAGAAGGATGGTTCGGTGGAACAGCTGTAGAACGATGGTCGAAAGCGACGGGATGGCAATTGAGACTCGTTTCCAGCTGGATCGTACGGTAAAGGATCGTCAGCGCATGAATCTTCAACTACTCTACCAATAGTCAAACATCCAAGAATAGATAGGACCAACGATACAGGGGGTTCAAGCATATATGGTTTTTATTAAAATATATATTTACCCAGTCTCTGGTATCTTTTCAAACTTCCCTTGGCTTTAGATTAAACAGCTGGAAAAATGGTGGTGGCAATAGAATTAGGGACACTGTTGAAGGAGATGTTGATGGATAATCCATTTCGGATCTGCTTTGACCATTCAGATTAGGACCGTGACTTCACTCTAAAACAAAAAAAGTGCTCAAAAGAGAACTTTCCACTGTGCGGTGATAAGGTCGATGAACCTTCTGTTACCAGTTCAACTTCACGCTTGCCGTAGTCCATGTTTTGTCGTCTATTTCCGAAAGTGTGTCTCAAATTTACCGGTCTTAATCGGTTCGGGGTAGTCTTTTTCTAATTCCTCGTACTCAGTACATAACAGGTGCTTTTCTTTCATAAATAAATAGTTCCCAATTGCCAGATTGCCAGGTACAGTCGGGTAGCTACTGTATTAATTAAAGTCTTTTCTATTTTAAAACAATTCCAACTGAGTTCTCCGGAGTCCGGAGTACGTATTCCTAGTAGTGTACTACTGAGTATTAAAATAGCTTGTACTGGAGTATTCTTAGTTGTACATACTACACTAGTACAGTACTGTAGACTAGTACAAAACAGGTGCTTTTGTTGATATTCCCCCAATTGCCATTCTTCGGCCATTGAGGGTAAAGACGGACAAAGTCACAGTCCTGGTTTGCTCCACTTGTTCGGAGGCTTATTCTCTGAGGGTCCCCCCCCGTGGCTTTTTTGTACAGTTGAAGTACCGTTTACCACGCTTGCCAAATGTCCACGACGTCCTACGGTACGATGACAAGCCCCTGGTACATGTATGCATACTAGTACTTTTGCCAGGGAAAGTATCGGTGATGTACCTGCGGTACGTAAATCTGATGTGGTGGTTGCTGAAACGCTGAAACACTGGCCATCGATCGAGTACTAGTAGATCCGAAAAGCACAAGGTAGCCAAGCAGCTTCGCTTCTCACAAGATAAAGAACAAAAATTGGAACACACACAAAACCAACTTGCTCCTTTCATAAAAACAATTCTTCTTCTACACTATCCACTCACTACCACCATGACCTCCACCATGAAGCTCCTACAGACCACCCTCCTCAGACGGCACCGTTCCAACCCCATGCCCGCCGCCGACTCCAAGGCATCTCCTTCCAATGATTCCATGATTGTGGATTTGGCCCGCAATGATGCGCTTCCTGCCCTCCGAGTCCTCCGCGAAACTCCCAAACTTCATCAGAGTGTCAAGACCGCCGTGATCCATGCCGAATCCTGTGTATGGTACGGCTCTGTCAAGATGGACTTGTTTGCTCTTGTCGAAGTCTTTTCTCTCTTGGGAGAACTTCCTCGCCTCCAAAGCATCACTGTCGATTTGTCCGACCTCAAGGTCCCCATGGCCGCATTGACGGCGTTGCTCCGAGGTGCCAAGGCCCTACGAGAATTGCACTTGATCAACATTCACCTGGTCGGCGACACCAAAGCACTCGACGAAGTGCTCAAGACACACAATCGCCTGCAACACGTCCGCTTTCTCCGCTGCACTGGCGTCGCCATTCAATCCTTCATGGCACACTTGCCCTCCCTCAAACGCCTCGAACTCCGCTACAGTGCCTTGGGTGAGCGCTGCACTACTACGGATGTCAACCCATGGAAAATTTTGGGCGCTTCCACCACACTGCAGTCACTGACCATTCAAGAATTGGCCGATCTCACGACGGACAATGCCCTCTCCTTTTGCATGGCTCTCTCCGAACAACAATTGCGCGGCACCTGCCAATTGCAGGAATTGCACATGACCAGTGCCAGTACCACCGTAGATGGACAACAAATCGGACAAGCCATGGCCGACATTTTCATCCTCCATTCCAACAACTGCACCATCAAGACGCTGACACTCAAATTCGGTCGCACATGGAAGACGGCCGGTCACACGGTCGCATCCATTCTCCAACGCAACCCGGGGCTGTCCAGTTTGTGCGTCGAACTCACGGGCGGAAATACTGCCACGTCCACTCATGCGGCACCCATCTTGCACGCGCTGACAAAGAATAACACGTTGAAGCGGCTCAAAATTTGTTTGGATCGCGACATGCATCTCGATGAACCGCTCGAAGATGCCTTTCAATCGGCCATCGAACAGGTCCTCCTCCAACACAATCACGTATTGCAAAGTCTCGTCATTTTGGATGAAAATCGCGACAGGTATCTACTCACCAAAGACGCCAAACTCAAGTTGGAGTTGAATGCCACCAAATTGCCCGCTCTGTTGCACAGTCACAATGGAACGCAACGAGACTACCTCAATGCCATGATTGATGCCAATAGTGGCAATTCGTTGGATGCCGTCTTTTACGCACTGTCCAATCAACCCAATCTGCTGCGGGACATGGAGTCTTTGGAAGTTTCAGCCGCACATCCAACAACAATGAAGAAACAGCAAAAGAGTCTCATTGACAGTGACAGCGAGAGTGACGATGAATCCACACGGTACTGGGGCATTCCCATTGTCAAGCGAAAGTCCAAGAGAAAGACTATCAAGGACTTTTTCAAAGTCTAAGCAAGCAAGCAATACAACATACAACCGCAACGCAAAGCAGCCATCATGCAAAACATACATACATGTACTACGTATACTGCTAGAGAGTAAAACCCGCAAATTAGATCACACCAGTTTTTGTCATCTTTGTCAAAAGACTACAACAACTAGCTAGTAATACTACTACTTTGGTCATGTACAATTCGGTACTTGCATCGGCCCCAATCAAGCTACCTGGTACTGACTGTTCGAGTTGCCAGCCAGAAGATCTAGACTATTTGTAGGAATGATGAATCTCCCACGTGACTTTCTTGCATGCGTCCAAGACCTGATGTGCAGATCCTAGGCTTCTGCTTTCTGCTGCCACCTCAAACAGCGAAGTAGGACACGTTGTACCCTGCCGTAGCTACTAGCTAGTACGTGAAAGCTCATCGCTACGAATGCTGCACCGTGTGGCCGTGGTACGCGCAAAAGAATGCAAATCGAGCCTTCTTGCTTCCCTCCACTCCACAACGGACCAAACATCTGCTGGATCCTGCAACACCGTACCTTTAGAACCGCTTTGGTGATGCCTTGTAGCTACGAAGGCTGGCATTCAGTAAGACTTGGTATCGGAACGTCTAAATCTGCGCATGTAATTGATCTACCCTATTCGTGTATGTGTTCTGTATCTCTATTCATGAGGCGACTGGAAGCATCACAGCTCTAGCGAGTTGCCGTCGGGAAAATCCATCAGCCAACAATGTGTATGTGTCCTCGTACCGGTAGTATATCTCTAACGTAATTCAGGCCTGAAAACTCTAGTTGTTGTTCTGGAAAATCTCATTCAACCAAACTGCAATCTGGTCAGATATCTGCTGATGAGCTCTTTCCACATCGGGGGTATCGACTTGGAGTTGATGGGTTAGCTCGGAGTGGTGGACACCATTTTCCATGGTGAAGACTGCAATGTCGGGATTGTCCCGAAGAGGCTCGGTATAAGACAGAGGGAACCAACCATCATTGGCACCATTCGTCAAGATGAGTCGAGTGACACCGGACAAATCATTGAGTCCGAATTCCTTGTCCAGATAGTGGGGGTCGAGGTCAATTCCATAGTTTTCGCGGCAGTACTCCTCGTCATCTTGAAGATGGTACTCAGCGGGTGGCCACATAGTGGCGTTGCTCTTGCCAATCTGTGGGTTCAGATAGCAACACACGGCGCCCCAAAGGTCATCTTGCTCCTCGTCGTACTCGTCGATAGAGAGACATTGTGACTTCTTCGTCATTGCCTGAATGTAAGCATTTATCCTCTCTGGAAAGGTCTGAGATTGGTCCTGGAGGATCTTGCAGCCCTGATAGAACTGAGCCTCCGGACCGGGAGGGTAGTAGTCCATCAAAGTGTTGCCAAAGTAGGACACGGTGATGCCAATCAGGAACTCTGCGAGACCTGGGCCATCCATGTCTTTGGGGAGAGTATGAGGGCAGATTCCGTACTCCTTAGCCTCATGCATGATATCCTGGGATCCAGTTTTGATGGACTGCAACCTTTCTTGGGTGTCTTCCACAAAGTCTCGCACAGCATCGGGGCAGCCCGGGGAAATCCTCTCTGCAACCAACGTAATCTGCTCATAATAGTGATAGGGACTCACCCGATGCCCAAACAAGAACAAACAAGGAGAGCCACCATAACCAATGTCCACCACGTCGGGATATGTTTTCCGAGCCAAGACAGACAAGAGCCCCGCATAGGATGCACCCACGGTCATGACTGGGCAGTACGTGGGCGATCCCCGAGGGCCACAGCCCAATTCGCGTTGCTTGTACTGAATCAGATTCACTACATCTTGGAGGGTCTGTCGCGGGGTTAGCTGCTCGGCAATTTCTTTTGGGGTGGGCTGCTCGACAGGAAAAGACACTCCAAAGTACCTGTGCTCCTGGGGAATTGCAAGAAAAGGTGGTATGTGAGTCGTATGCTTGCCAGCATGATAGAGTTGTGATCGGGGGGATCCAAGGTGCCCTACCTCATTAAGAGTCACAGCGCCAAACCGTTTAGCCAACACTTCAGAAACGAAGGGATATAGAATACCTTCCAAAGGTCCTTCCCCCCCAAAGATCAAGAAGATGGGGTGTCCAGGACCTCTCCAGTAGTTTCGATTCTCGTAGTAGCGCTGTTGGAATGTTCCAGAGCTTGGTTTGCTGTGATCAACAATCTGCGGAAAGAACAGCGCCTTGCTGGGGTCATGAAGATAGTATTCGTCATGGCTTTCAGCTCGAGAAATCGATCCAATCTCAGCTTCCGAGTTGTCGGTGACCATGGATCCGGTTTTGAGTGTTTCTGGCAAGATCGCTGGGCGTTGGTGTTGCGATGCAATCAATCCAAGAACCAAAGCCAAGCAGAAGCTACCAATGGCTATCTGTCTGAATATAGGAGGCCTCCCCACTTCATCGTCCCGACGGGGAAACTCCCAACTGGAATCTCTTCCGTTGTCCGTGCTTCCATAACCCACTCCAGCAGCCTCCATCCTTCCTTTTGTGATATGAGAAAGACGATCCCGAAGCTGTTTTCTCGTAAGTAATAAGAAGATTCATGGGTGATTCGTACAGCATCTTCCAATCATTTCTTCCGTATCCGAGCTGAGGTGTGCACTTGCATGATTTCGTGAGACTCCGAAGCACATCGCATTTGCTTGCTGGATGTGACATGATGCACCGTGGATCAAATAGTCCCAAGTCCCAAGACGTCCGCTCGTAAAATTGACGCCACTGGGGACTGGACTCCGACTCGACTCGTCCAGTCTCGACTTTCACTCGTGACACGGAGAGGGCCTAAACTTGACGCGACTGAACCGCTTGGAGCCTCGCCAGTTCCAGCACAATATTCCTCCCTCTCTGCCTCCTCAACAACTACCTCTATCGAGCCATGGCGCCAAGATGCTCCTCGAGTTCGCCATTCATGATGTGCGCCTTTGTGCTGGTAGCGCTGGGTGTTACGACTCTGGTGTTGGAAGTGATCGGACTTCGCAAGCTGAACCAAAGGGGCGTCTTTGAAACGAATGCGGAATTGTCGACACCGACACAACTTGGCAACGAAATGATGCCATCGATACTGCACAAGCTAGAGAGTCTGCAAGAGCAGTTACTACAAGAGCGTGACAGTATGTCATCCACGGCAATTTCCAAGGAGCTCAGGGCGATTCGAACATCGCTGGAGGCTCTCGTAGAACAATCTACAATGGAGGGCACAACCACAGTCCCGACAGCGGCAAGAGTGGAAGGGGGGAACAACACCACGGGTCAGACAAGCAGGAGGCAAGAAATCACTACAACTGATGCCATGCAAGAGAAAGAACCGCTTACTATTGAACAAACAGCAGACGCGCTGGCAATAGAACCACTACAGTCCATAGAGCCACACCAGAAGGAAGATAGATCGACGGTGCTACAGAAAATTGGTGGTTCTTTTGATCCATCTCAGTTTTATCCGCAATTGACACTGGAAGACTATCAACATCTCGAGCATTTCCGGCCAAGTGGGAGTTGGCTCACGTCCTGTGCCAAGATGCTTGCCAAAGATGCCACCATTGTCAAACCCTTTCCTACGAACCGCGTCAATTACGCCTTGGGAGACTGCATCAAGGTGAGAATGAATCAATCGAGTCATCCAACATGAACTGCGAAAGTGGCATGGATAATTGAAACTTGAGAATGGTTCCACTCGCACTTTTTCTTTTGTCTTTTTCTGTGAAATGCACCTGACTTTTTCTCCTTCCTTGTATACACACACACAACACTCAACTCTTGCCTACCGTACGGTAGGCATGCGATGACCGATGCGCCACGCCTCAGGGCCATCCCGACCACACTGCCACAAATGTGGGAGAGGATTATTCCGCTACCATGGCTGGTCACTATGGACACTATATGTGCCCCACACGAAAGAACTTTACCTTTGTCCAGGACATGTTGCAACTGTTCGGGGAACGAGACACATTCATCAAACCTGATCCAGATGCCTTGGTCATTCATTTACGGCTCGGAGATGTCATGGAAGGCACGGGAAAGCGACGCACTCGACAAGTGGACGAACAGTATCGACCCGACAAGATGCTGCGATATGGAGGATCGGGCAAGCACAATAATTTCAAATCGATTCATTCCATTTTCTCCGTGGACGAGTATCTGGCTGAAATTGACAAGGCCAATGCTACCAAAGTTGTGCTCGTGGGAGGCTCGCACAAACCCGACAAGTTTGCCAATTCGCGGGTCTATGCGGGCTGTCTCAGTCGAGGGCTGGCACTGGCGGGGAAGCAGGTGGAACTGCGAACGGATATTGGTGACCCCGATCTCGATTTTTACTTTATGAGTCATGCCAAACTGTTCATGAGATCGACCGGTGGCTACTCCCGGTACCTCTCGGTCATGGTGAAAATGCTGGGAGGACAGGTCGTGGAGAATGATCTTCCGTAGTTGACCGGATTTTGCTTCATCGGATAGCTACGTACATGCATGTAACAATAGTTTTGTACCATATTCTGTCCAGGTGGTCTTCACACAAACTGCAGCGATGTATCTACCAGGAGGAATGTACCGATACGACAGGCCCACCAGTTTCTATAGGATAGACCTCAGCAACCAAGCGAATCCAGAACGTTTTGAATTTCTCTAGAGAGATGGCGAGTTAGGAACTGACTTGGTAGCAAGTGAAAAAAGCCTAGAGCGCGAGGAATTGGAAAAGCAAGAACTACAAGTGGAGCCCAAGTGAACCGCATAAACGCACAACAATGTGCAGTGTAACTGGCTAACGACTAAAAAATCAAGAACTCCAATTATTCCATCAATTTGGAACCTCTTCATTTATTTTTCCTCAGGTAGTGTCACTTTCTCTATTTTAATTCATTTCACTGTCTGAATGTTCATTGTGGATTGATTGACTGATCCAGTCTTCTCGTACCGTGCAATGCTGATTGATTGATTGAACTTGGTTATTATTTTTCTTCTTCCAGAACCTCCTTCAACTCCCCACTTTCATGCATGGCAGTGATAATATCACATCCACCAATGAATTCTCCATTGACGTACAATTGAGGTATGGTGGGCCATTCGGAAAACTTCTTGACACCTTCTCGAATGGCGGGATAGTCAAGAACATTAACGGAGCTGAAATCCGCACCTTCCTTCTTGAGCACGTCCACCACACGAGCGGAAAATCCACACATGGGCATACTGGGGTTGCCCTTCATGTAGAGCATGACACGGTTGCCTTCCACATGGCTCTTAATCATGGCAATAGCTTCTTCTTCACCGTCCACAGTGGCCTTCTTTTGAGGAGCGAAATCGTCATGAGAATCAGACGACAAGAATCTTGGATTCGTGCCAACAGCAACGAGATGGCTGTTGTTGTTGGCCGCCGCCACCAACGACGATCGAACGGCTGTGCGGCTGACACCAAGGATCAGCGAGGACCTTGTAGAGCATCTCCTCAACGCGTTGGACAACATCTTTAACTTGAGTGTATGGATGGGAATGATGAGGCAATCGTTGGATATGGGGATGCTCGAGGATGGTGTTGTGTTGTTGTGTGGTTCGTCGAAGTGCTTCCCAAAGGATTTTTGGATCTTCGTCAGCTGACGTCATTGTGACGCAGGATGGATAAATCGACTCCCACGCCAACCTCTTCTCAAGAGTGGGAAGTGCTTGCTGGTCGCGGAGCTTCACACTACCGGTACTCTAGGTTTGCTGAGACTTACTCAACAGTTTGGTTCTCCGGCACAAACAAGCTCTCACCGTTGTACCTGGTACCTGGTACTACTGTACGATGTACCAGTGGTACCGCCACGGTACGAACCAAAGGTACCGCCACGGTACGAACCAAAGGGAGAGCGCCTCGCTCGGTGGAAAAATGCTGCACCTCTACCGGTAGGGCCTCGCACCTCGGTGGCAGATATTCTGACCAAAGATTCTGCACGTCCACCTTGGTGGCAAGAAATTGGCACCTCTAGGGCTCGCACCTCGGCAGCAGAATTCTGCACCTCTCGCTGTAGGGCGGGCACCTTGATGGCAACAATTAGTATCGAGAGCTTGCAATTTTATTTGACCCTATCTCAGTGTCAGTCACACGGAGAGTGCTATGTGAGCATCATGAAGGCTTATCCTGTGGATGGGTCTTTTTTTTGTCTGCCAACAGCGGCCACGTTGCCGGAAACGTTCCACTCAAGGCCAGGATCGTGTTTGGGGTTCATCAAGAGGGAGAGAGGCACTGGGAACTCACCGCTACCGGTACCAGTAAAACTGGCTTATTACCTGGTACTGTGCGATCTTTTGCAACAGCCAAAGCTGGGATATTTTGCCGCGGAACGAGTTGTCGAACCTTTTTCAGGGGCAATAGGGAAGAGGACATTATATGGATATGATCATTCGGGCAGCAGGCAGGTGGACGAGGATTTCGCCTGGCTGCGAAATCTGAAGCAAGGACACTGAAGCAAAGACACCGAAGCAAGGACACGATTGCAGATCCATTCAGGTGGTGTTTTGTTTGTGTGTCTTATAGAAGTATACGTATTGGTACGACCGTAGGGAAAAGCAGAGATTACCGCAGCAACATGGTGCATTTCCGCGCTCCAGCCACCACAAGGGCCGTCTTAGCAGCTCTATTGCTGATGATCCCATGCTCAACATTGGCGTTTCTGGTATCAGAATCAACAGGTAGCCGCCGTTTAACTGCGAAAAAGCCTCTTGTGGTTTCTTTTGCCTCCAAGGAATCTTCTGCCTCGATATCGGCATCGGCCGAAGAAGAAAGAGCGTCGCGACGAAAGGAGCTGTTCAATCTCTTGGGATCAACTCCCTCGAATGCACCCACTTCTCCAGACTTTACCAACTATATATTGGGTGCGATACAACGGCTCGAGCAGGTGTGTCCCACGCCGGACCAAGACGTACTGGGCAAGTTGGGAGGAACTTGGGAATTGCTCTGGACTGCTCAAGATAGATCCAGTGAAGAGTACAATACGCTAGGACCTTTGTTTACTTGGATAAAGTAAGTGCAAAGGTGGCTGGGTTGGGCTGGCCGGGCTGGACCGTGTTTCATTTGCTTGCTCCTGGCTAACTAACCAATCAATCTGCCTTTTATATCCCTTTATGCTACCTTGCTAACCATACATTTCTTTTCTTGCCATGCGTAAAGTCCTATTGAAGACCAATCGTATTCCAACAATCCAGATGGAAGCTCAGGGAGACTCAACCCAGTTTTACCACGTGCCGTGCAAGATCAATTGGAGCGGATGGGTCTCATCCGCATCGACCAAGAACTTGCCAATGTCAAGAGCACACAATCCATAGACCTGCAGAAACGCCGGGTTCGGAATATTGTCACCTTTGCTGTTCCTGGTTTCCCGGACGCGTCCAACACCCGTCGTGCTTCGCTTACGGTGGATATTGATATTACTCCCCATGCCAGCAATGCCAGACGAGTCAATGTCAAATTTCAAGCGTGTCGCTTGATCATTTCCAAGAGTCCCATCGACATCAACTTCCCGCTTGGATTGCTAGGTCCGACCGGATGGTTGGTGACTGACTACATTGACGACGACATTCGCATTACACGAGGGCACAAGGGTTCCGTTTTCGTCCTCAGACGACCACGAAAGTCAGCGGAGGTATGAGAGACACAGTGGCTCGTGCCGTGCGGTTGGAGGAAGTCATCAGCCTTCACATTGGTACAGTACAACACAACCCTTTTCCATTTGTTGGAGCCTTCTCTCTGGTCATGACGATGATGCGACGGTCCTTCCAATATCACGCTATAGAAAATAGAAGGCAAGAGGTGCACGACTTCATTCAACTACCCAGGACCAAGAAGCAATTTTGACAAGGAAAGCTGAGCCATAGAGTACCAAATTGCATTCACAGTACTGAAAAAGGAACAGAGGTCAATTCGATTGGACTACAATCATACTTATAGAAACAATCACAAACCTTTGCTCTGGAGTAGGCCCTGCATTTCCAGTACAAGATTGGTCAGGTTTGTGCAGTAGTATTCCAACAATGATCGGGACAAACGAAGCTGCTGTCTGCGTTGTTCGGGCCAGATTTATTTGTCCTGCCTGGCTCGATCTATACCGATGAAGCTCGTTGGCAGGGATCGGATCACTTTGGATGGCGGCGGAGTCAAAGCCAATCATCACGTTTGTAGCAACGACGGTCAATTGGAAGCCCCTGCCGGGGTGCCAGAACGGAAATCATGGACGAAGCAACAGGACAAACCAAATAAAAGAACTCAATATTGTACGGTCAGCCGTGGTCAAATCTAATTATTTCTATTACACGTACTAGCTATGGGCTGCTTGAGACAATCTGCCCTTTGGCCTCAAGGCCGAGCATCTACTGCCATGATGTGTAATGTGGGTAGCATGGCATGACCAACACCACAGTACGGTACATATCAAACTGTCAGCATCCTCTCTCATCCGTGCCCCTCGGATGACAGATTGCGACTCTTGGCGTACTGGTCCAAGGACCGCCGTATCCCTGTCACTACTCGGCCAAATTCTCTCCCGTCTAGTTGCAACCATTCTCTTCGCTTCTCCTCCAAAGCATGAAAACGTGGATTGGCCAAGATCTGTTGCAATCCTGGAGTTGGCGCTGGTGCAAGAACGTTGGATGTATTAAACGTGGAAATACCTCGAAAGGTGGAATAGCCATCAAACTTGTCCTTGAGCTGCAAATCCGTGGCGAACCAATCGACACAGTTGGATCGATGTGGCATATGATTCTTTCCGGCCTTGATTCCTTCATATCCCGTTTTGAGAGCGAGCTGCAGTCGCGATGTGAACCCCCACTCGTCGACGGCAATGGGATATTTTGCATGTGTGAGATTGGAAATAAGCAAACTCATGGCAATATCTTCACAATTCATGTGATCTTGGATGTGCTGGTACATGTCTCTTGGTAGATAATGTGTATAGTAGTGCAGATAATCACGGTGTAGAAACGCCGTGGATGTCAATCCCAAGGAATATTGTTGATTGCGATGCCACCCATATCGCCATCGGGGAGGGTTGGAGTAGGCGTCTGTGACGAGATGGCGTCGGGGTGCATACGTGATCATTCGATCGGGATGTTGAGTCCACAGAAAGAATCCATATCCAGTGCCTCGCAAGTGTAAATCAAGTCATCGTCTAAAATGACAATGCCAAGAGTGCTTGTGGGAGTGGTGGGCAGAATATCGAAGCGATTATTGAGTCGGTTGGTGGTCCTTCGTTCCACTACGACCTTTGGGTTTTCCAACACTTCTGCAGGGATGCGATTGTCGGTTATTTCGTCTGGATTCGTCGTCGTCATGTTGTCGTCTTCTTGCAAGATACTCCAAACCACTTGAATTTGTTTGACGCCCGGACATTGAGAATGCAATGATACCGATGCCGCCAGAAACTGGGCTCGCTTCCAGCTCAATATTCGAAGTGTGTACTGTTCGCGGTCCACGAATCGCAAGGGGGTCAATTGCCGCTCCTCTTCGGGCAACGTAAAGAACGTAGTGTTGAGAACTACGGGAGGTGGTGGGGGCACCAAGTCGCTTTCCAAAGTGGTAGTAGTAGATGGAGGAGGGGTCACAAATAGATCGACCGAGAATCTGGACTGAGTCCGGTAGGCTATCAGGTGAGTGAAGAAGATACAAGCCAGAACTATTCCTCCCCGGACTCTGCCGCTATCTATCCCACCCTGTACTCTGCCTCCCTTCAGCCGGTGACTTTTCAGCTTGATCATCTTTGTGCTTTCATCTTTTGTATTCAGTCGAATGGTATTTGGAGGCTGGGTTGATCCCATGCGTTGTTATCGTGAAACAAATTTTATGTCGCCAGAAAT